>JAECWU010000093.1:0-55000 GCA_018150985.1 Chymomyza costata | reverse complement strand
GATTTATAGGGCATTTATAAAAAGTCGTCAGACTGAATCAAATTACTGGGCGGATGTGGACGGTGCATCATCCCAGCCGTTCTAGAGTCTCCACGTACAAACATATTCCTGAATCGAGAAAGCAGTTGGGCATTCTTATCTGTTTCGACTAGTTCAAGCGCTCCACTGGGGAAAAACCAATCCAAACACTTTCCGGACAGATTTTGTTCATGGCTGGACCGGATCGGGCGCTCCCAACTGGTTTGTCGCTAAAGTTTAATTCTAATTTTTGTCCGAAAATTTGGGAACCATTATTGTTTATCTGACACTGAATGCAAATTATGCGCTCTTAAGTATCTATCTTATAAGTCCAATTTATCGATAACGATTAGTCGGTTTCTAGTACTGTATCTGGCTACGCTCTATTGTGTTCAGTAACATGAGTTAACTAATTAATTACTTGAAAGTTTTGCTATTAAAAAATTGTACGATGCTTGGTTTTTAATCAAGAATTATGTCTTCCAATTTTGTAGCAAGTCTCTGTTTGCAAGCTTAAACCCTTTGCTTGCATTCTAATAAAAACATTGGTTCGAGCGTTCCTCTTATTTAAGAAGTTGGTGTTCAATTCAGACAAGAAGAAGCATTTTGTGTAGATTTTTCTGTTGATTTTGGTTAGTTCAGGTTACGTTAAATTAGCTGAGGTTAGGTTAGCTAGGCAGCTCAACTCAGGCCCAGCTTATCCCGTGGCCTTATAGTCCATGACGATACTTATTAGGAGAATGGAAGTAAAAGGTTAGGCAGGGGTAGGGCTGTTTAGATTGGTAGGATGCTGGTGGGCATTATCCTAAACACACATGAATTCATTCCTTAAAAATTTTGTGAACTCGATAATGACACCCTGGTCCATTAAGTGCATATTTGCAAGACAGTCCAGGTCTTCGAAGAACGACTTTCTCTAGAAACAATTTTTTTTTCTAACAAGAGCAGAGCAGGCACAGAGCATGTGTTAAATACTTTCTATATCCTAATCACCGCAGCTACGAAACAAGACGTGGTGGCCATCACAACGTATACCAACCTTTATCCCAAATGGTACTGCAGGAATCTGCGTCTGCCTCTCCTTTTAAGTTATGGCTTAAAGATTGAAAATCTGGTCACTAATCTGCCTAAAAGTCTTTAATAAAGAGCCTGGAAATATTAACATCGACTGTGACAAACAATTGGCTATAAATAAAATCAGCTCATTAAAAATCTATAAATTCGTTATCGATCACGAACTGAGGCAATAGTTGGACATCTGCCTGACATAGAAATTGCTTCACTAGGTAACCGACAAGGTGTATTTTCGAAGTTAAAGAAATCTTCCGATAGAAAAAAGTGCCAAAAAACATAGAATGCATCGCAGAGCTATGTTGACTTCATTGAGAGAGATGCTTTATTGGCATGAGTTCTATTAGTTACTTGGTGCTCCAGCAGGTGGTGGAGCACTTTAATATATTTTGTTCATAGGCAATCTTAATAAATAAGCGATCTAAAATGTTCAGGTTAATTTTTTGGTGCTCTACTATGAAACCAAAGATAGCCGGCCGCCAGCTCTTGGCCAACCTAAGCCTCCTTCACAAAAGGCTAACTGCGTCACTGTCACAATTCTATAGAGTTGTCTAAACACATCCACGTACAGGTATATAGACGTATATATATTTATCTTCTCCCATCTCTACGATGGGTACGACACGTGCGAGTGTCCGCACACAATTGCAATTAGTGTCAGTGGCAAACGTAACGACATCAACATTGGCATCGTCATCGTCATCGTTGGCCAGTTATCGCAGCGAAAGAGTAGGAGTAGCAGCAGCTGGAGGAATGGCAGCTTCTTGCTAGCCATTTGCATAGCCACAAAAGAAATGCAGACACACAGACAAGCAGACAGATAGACAGTTGGACGGACACTAATGCCCAAAAGTTGGCCAAACTGCCAGCCAGTTAAAGTTGTACTCCTAATATATTTTTTTTTTTATATCGATGTGGCAGCATTGTGTGCCTGCTGCTGCTGCTTGTATAGTATCTATAGTAGAGTCCTTGTGCTTGTTATGCTTGAAGATTTCGTAGCTGCGATTTTGACTTTGGTTTTTCTTTCTTGCTGTGCATTTCGACAGTT
Source organism: Chymomyza costata (assembly GCA_018150985.1). Taxonomy (NCBI): domain Eukaryota; kingdom Metazoa; phylum Arthropoda; class Insecta; order Diptera; family Drosophilidae; genus Chymomyza; species Chymomyza costata. The sequence goes on along the minus strand of JAECWU010000093.1, from coordinate 52,863 downwards.
TTTTCTTTTTGGCAGTTTTCTTAAGCTGATTTCAAGTTTCTGCTCGAGGCAATGAAAAAAGCAAGTAGTTTCCAAGCTGGCTCGGATTCTGCTGCTGCTGCTGGTGGACAAATCTTTTGCTATTGTTTATGTCACTCTCTATGCAACCCAATGCAAGTTATTCTGAGCGTCTTTCTGCCCTTCTGTGTGTCCATTCTGCTGTCTATGCGTCCATCTTCCCATCTATAGCTGTTTACGTGTTTGTTTCTTTGTGTCTATGTTTAGCAGACATTATTTTGTATATCATGTTCTGGCCCGAAGCAGTGCAGCAGCATTCAACTTTTGCATCAATGCCATTGCAGTCAAGTTTCTAGTTGCGCTTGTTTTGTTGCATAGTTTCTGGCATGCCTTAAGCTCTGTGTGCAACCTTCTACTGTCGACAGCTTTTAACAACATTTTAATGAATGCAACATTGTTGCCGCTTTAGCCACAGTCAACAACAAATACCTGCCAAAAACTTTTGTATAATCTTGCAATTTTGGCTTACAAAATCCGCAAAAACAACATTTTCCTATCGTAATGAATGCGCGAAAATATTTTCTCAACAGTTGCATAGTATTTGGCAGACAGTTTCGGGTTTGGAGCGATTTACAGCGTTTTTGTCACAAAGCAAATTAATTGCATGCCAACCACTGACCAGGTGGGAGGCTGCCACGCCCAATTTCAATTAAGTGCATATAACAGCGACCAAGTCGAGGGCCAAAGAATTTAACCCTTTGCTGGACTGCACTTCATCAGCATTGTGGGCAACCGCAAAGAGCGATCAAGTGTCTGGGAGGTCTCCAACTGTTTGTTTTTTGTCAATGGCCTTGGAAAGGGTATTTTCAATTTATTATTAAGCTTGCAGTATATAAAATTTAAGGGTTACTAGATGGGTTTGATTGATTTGAGACCTTTAAAGAAAAAATTACATATGCAATACTTTTGGCAGAATTTGCAGTAAAAGTTTTGATGCCAGGGTAGCCCTTTTTAGCCGTGGAATACAAATCCGAAAGACCCAAAACCCTTTTAAATTTTTTTTCGATTTATGTTTTTCAGCTGGGTCACTGAATATGAGTCCGAGGCCCCATAGCTGAAGTTTGCTCCATTTAATATAAGAACAACATTAAAGGCATTACCAATCATTAACTGGTTTTCGAGTTTAAATCGGTAGTGTTCATGGCACAAAACATCACTAATGGTAAAATGGACAGAAATCCCATAGAACCTGTGCGAGTGCGAACCTGTGCCTCTTTTAAAAGTGGTGTTGGTGCTTCCCCCTCTCGCTTCAACCTTTACTAAACATTTCATTACCTTTTTTATACAGTATATAAAAAAAAATTATTTTAGAGAGTATGCCACCTTTTTGACTGCATCATAGGTTTTCTGATTACTTTTGTTGCTACTGTTGTAGTTGTTGAAGTGACAGTTACGACCAAAAGCCAATTCAATTAATTTGAACGGCATATATGACACCTTTGGACAAGTGCAGCGCACAAAGGTGAACCAAAAAAAAAAAAAAAAAAAACAAAGTCGCGCAACCATAAAGGTTTTATGTACACATACATATACAAAAGAGCTCAAACACCTATACACACAAAGGCACACTTACTCAATCACATACACTCATATATTTACTTATATGTTTAATTTAAATACTTGCACAAAACGAATTGAAAGTTAACGAATTGAATTTCGATATTTATTTTGTGCAGTGCAGCATTTGCCAGTGTTTGCAATAAGCAAAGCCAACTGTGACGTCAGCGTTGACTGCTGCTTTAAGAGCGACGACAGCGGAAGGTGTCGCCAACACGCGCAGCGGAAATCACGTGACGTGCTGTGTAACACGTACGCTGTTGGTGGCAGAGGCAGAGGCAGCAGCAGCTGCTGCCAGTTACTATTACAACAAGAGAAACAACTTTTCAATTTTGGCCAAGACGTTGAGTGTGTGTGTTTGTGTATGTGTGCTTTGCTTTGCAAATTTCTCATGCTTAAAGCCGTAGCACAAAATGGCGCTGGTTGAAAAAAAATAACTTTAACTCATTATTTTCATTAAAAATAATGTGCCAGTAGCAGGCTCGGGCTGTGTGTGGACAACAAGCTGCCAGGTGTGATACTTCCTGAGCAACATGCGCCGCAACAACAACAACTGCAACAACTACGCCCAGTTCCGGCCGCGATAATAAAAAAAGAGCAACTAAAGTGAAATGGCAGCGCATGGGTTAAATAATTTAATTTTCACAGCAAATGCCCAGAAGCCATAAGTCAACGCGGCGTATGCGCAACGCATGTTAGTTAAGGTGAGCTGTTGTGTGGGGGGTTTTGAAGTTGGGCTGTGCCTCATTTTTACTTAACGCTGCCTAGCCGGAAGCCAACGGCAACCCAGGTGCAGCGCATATTTTATGGAACTAATGTAGCCAGTCATAAAAATTTTAATATACACGTTGCCCTCTGCTAGGCAGAATGTGGAGCTGGGCGCAGGAGGCGTGAACAGCCAGGCATGCATGTAAAACTGACTGCCGAAAAAAAAAAATAGAGCAGCTGAAATTCAAAAAAAAAAAAATTGCATGCTTTAAAGTTGCGCATAACCGACTTTAATATACCTGTTACTTGTTAATTATTTTATGTTTTTGGGTAGAGAGACGCACTGTTTGATTCCAACATATTGTTTTTCTAGATGATCGGTTTTGACAACGTAAGCTTTCCCAAGTGTTTATAATTTAGCCCCTGAAGTTATGGAATTTTTTTTTCTTTTGCACAAAATCAAGATATTTGCGGCAATATTTTTTTAGTACCTCATACAGACATCATTTGAATTCGAATATAGGGTCGCTATAAAATGTAGATAAAACAAAACTGCTAGTTTGTGAACTTTAACAAAATATTTATTTTAATTTATTTGGCCCTGACTTGATTACGTGAAATGCACTCTGTACCAATATCTACAAGCCCAAAAATATAAAATAAGGATGGTTTGACTTACGGGCCAAAAAAAATATGTTTGACGCTCAATAATTATAAGTATATCAAAAAATATATACTAAATTCTTTTGGGAGCAAAGGGGTTAGATATGGGTCACAAATACGTTTGTTCTGCTGCCTCTAGTGCTCACGTTAGCAACATACTTAGAGTATTGAAATTTGTTGCTTCTTCATCTAACATACATTTATACGAACTTAATACACCCTTCTACTATTTGCTTAAAGGGTATAACAAAAAAAAAAAAAGAAAAACAAAAGCACTTAAAAAAAAGCAACTGGAACTTACAAAAAAAAAAGATTTAACTTTAAAACAAAATGGCGCGCAGCAAACTTCAACGCAATGTCAGCAAGTCAGTAAGGCACGGTTTCTGCAGCCCGACACCCGGCAGCGTGAAACTGCACGGCTGGCTGAGCATGAAAACGGACGCATTTTAGTTAAAGGGAGCGCTACGTGGACTAGGCACTAACTAGGCGCAGTGGGTTTCAAAGGGTCTGGGAGGGGGAGCAAGTTCGAGCAGGCATGTGTTGAAATGCAAACATGTTTTGCTTGACAAGCGTTGCTCATTAAATTTTATTTTATAATTACACACACCAACACACACACTAAAGCAAGAAAACGCACACATGTATATATATTTACGCTACATACACCTACATACACATTTAATGTTTATAACTTGGCTTTAATGTGGCCTGGCATAATAATTGGGCCTATTTTGTGGCGCATATTAGGCCAAAGATTAGTGCCTTTAACAACAAGCGGAGTTGCAACAACAATGGAAGTTTGAGCTTTTCTTGATCAGTCAGTTGATTATAGCCAAGTGTTGGAAAGGTAATAGCCCTTGGTAAAACAACCACATAAACATTGTTGTTTAGATATTAATACAAACTGTAGAATGCGCTTTAAGGATTGCTAGGATAGGATCTTCATGTCGTTTGAAGTAAATATTCGTCATCTATTCATCTATCTACCAATGGCCCTATGCTTAACAGGACATAACAACAACAACATCTGTTAACTTCAGAGCCCCCTACCTAGAAAACTGATACTTAATTCCACTTTTCTTAATTATGTTTTTTAAGATTGTAGACTCTGTCAAAAAGTTGAGGAAACCACCAGAAATATTTTCTGTGACTGCCCAGCGCTGGTGAAGGACAGAGTCTGTCACATGGCAATGGAACGTATCAGTCCTTTCCATCTTCATTGTGAAGAGCCCATGCAGGAAAACAAATAAAATTAGTTTTTACTTGTTTAATCCTGTTTTTTAGGGTTATGTCAAGGGTCTGAGGCATACCTTAAAATAACTCATTTTGTTGGGATCCTACATATCCTTAAACCCCATAAAAACTGCCTCCTAGCATCTCTTAAGTCTTGGAGAATCACAATCCAAGAAGTTACCCTCCTTTTGATTAGTCTGCATTCCGTATAGATTCCTTCTACTTGTGGGAAAAGCCTTATAAATAATGTGGGTTTGAAAACTGCACTACGACCCTAAATATATATTGCGCACCATTCTAATAACTCTTGAATCTTCTGGCATATCCTTTAACCCCACAAAAACTCCATTCCATATCTTCATTCTTGAAGAATCCAAGTTCTGTCAATATCCTTTGGAAACTTTAGCCCATAAACTCGATTCTTTTGAACACATAATCGAAAGTTATAGAAGCCAACGAGTTACCTAAGGCCCCCTCTACTGATAAGTCTGCATTCCGTCTGGATGCTTTCTACTTATGGGAACAGGTTTATAAATATTTTTAATGGAAAAGAATGCACTACAACCCTACAGATATATTATGGACTCTTATAATAACTCTTAAGTCTGCAATATTCCACAAGAAATCCGTTCAGTATGATAGGGGCATACTAGCCTGCCTCTCAGCCAAGAAGTTGACTTAGCCCTGCCCCATTGATCAAGTCGGCATTCCGTCTGTATCTTTCTTATTCTCTTAGAAGATGTTAGTGTTATAAGAAGGATTCTGTCTCTATTGCTTTTATTACAGCACTATTTACTTAGCTTGTCTGCGACTTCGCTTTCGGGGTTATTTGATGACCAGGGATTCATCTTAAGCTAACTTTATTCTGCTGTCCAAGATGGTCAAGTTTGACTCTTGCTTAGCAAATTTTTTGTTTGTCTACTTTTTCACTGTTGGGAGTATTTGTATAAAAAGGGGTAATTCTTACGATAACTTTATTTCTTGGTCCTGGATGGTAAGGCTCTGGTTTTGCGAGTGTAGAGTTTATTCCAATTCATACTACTGTGGTTATAGCGGCCTGACAGCCTCATAGTATTGCTTTTTTTCTGTGTCGGTATTTTTTTTTTAGGTTTATATACCTATGCTTATGGTCATGCCTGGTGATAGGGTGGATAAACGGGGAGTTTCCCAAAGGCCACGAATATATATACCATATGTATATGACCTTTATTTTGCAAAAAGTTATTAATAATAATAAATAAATAATAACAATTACTAATGCAAAAACATTGGAAGTGAACATAGGGCATCGACAATCTCTTATCCGAGGCGTTTGTCGATGTTTCTGTAATATGTTGTTGTTTAAATAAGTGGGTTATCAGCCCGCCGCAAAACTTTTTTTTTCGGCCAGGGAGCCATGATTCGCCTTCTCGCAATTAGGTAGCTCCCCAGAACGGATGTTCAGGGGCTACCCAGAGGATACTACTTAAAACGTTCCACACAAGAATCAATATCTGGCCCAAGTGAATGGCGGTCAAAAATTTTCCGCATTAGCATGCAGTTTTCTAAACGACTCGCTCTTCTAAAGGTCACGTAGATTTAAATAAAGTGCATTACAATTCTTTGGAAAAATGGAGTGTGCTTAGAACCCCTCGATGGCTCCCACCGGACACATAACTCAGCACTTATGAGAATCTTTAGATATGTGTATATCTAGGTATCATATACAGATAGTCTTAATATACAGTCTTGAAATTTCGTGAGCTTAAGTGTTATTAGCTGTAAAAAAGAAAATAGGTTTTGGGAAGTATAAGATGGAAACCACTAAAGTATCAACATAAGCTTAAGTACTTAACCAGTGCAGACTCAGTGTTTTGTGAGTTAGCCACGGATCCGTGAAGTCGATGTGATTGGATAGTCAACTTTTAGTGTAGCTCTACTGTTTCATAGCCCACTGGATTAAAGGTTAATAATTATACCTTAGGTCATATAACTTGTGTCTACTGCTTCCTGTAACATTTATTATCAGCAAACAATCATACTCCATTTTCATTTTATGATTACAGTGTATGTAATACAATAGCAACAACAATTACAACAATAAAGAGCAACTATTATGGCTCACGCTTGACTACATTTTCCCAGTGTAGTGAAACGAACGAAGCGCAGCGCCTAACGGTCACTGCCAATCAAACAAAATGGCCGACGCTCGAGTTAATGGCAAATGGCTGTTGCTGTTGTTGTAGCTCTTGTTGTTATTGCTCAAATTGGCATTATTTAAAATGTCGATGGGTCACGCTGACCGCTTGACCGAGCATTTCCTACCAAACCTTTCTCCTCCCTTTAGCTAACTGACCTCTCAGCTGACCGCCACTCATCAACGTCGTGCTGTAATTGAAAACGGTTATTGGCAAGTTAATGGCCATGGGGTAAAAAGCAAGCAAGAAAGCAACTCGTTTTAATTGACCATTTTTATGCTCTACCCACAGACTATCCACGCGTCGAGGTGGGACCACAAAATCCACTACGGGTTGAGCGCGATCACACGGCCAAATTGGAATGCCGCGTACAAGCCAAACCAATGGTATCCAACGTGCGTTGGTCACGCAATGGGCAGTATGTTAGCGCCACGCCAATACACACGATCTACCGCGTGAGTCGTCATCATGCGGGTAAATATACATGCAGCGCGGATAATGGTCTGGGCAAGACGGGCGAGAAGGATATCTTACTGGATGTTCTGTATCCGCCCATTGTGGTAATTGATTCTAAGACGCACGAGGCAGAGGAAGGTGAAACTGTGCGTGTACGCTGCAATGTAACCGCCAATCCGCCACCCATTAAAACGGAATGGTTAAAGGAAGGTGCTCCTGATTTTCGCTACACCGGCAGTCTACTAACTTTGGATACTGTGCGCGCGGAGCATGCTGGCAATTATATATGTCGCAGCGTCAATCAAATGCAGCCTACGGGCTTCAAGCATGTCGAGGGCGTGGGCAACTCTACGGTGGCTTTGCTAGTGCGTCATAGACCTGGACAGGCTTACATTACACCCAACAAGCCTATAGTGCATGTAGGTAATGGCGTTACCTTGAGCTGCTCGGCCAATCCGCCAGGTTGGCCCGTGCCGCAGTATCGCTGGTTTCGTGATATGGATGGCGAGTTTAGCAATACACAGAAAATCTTGGCACAAGGTCCGCAGTACTCCATACCAAAGGCGCATCTGGGCAGTGAGGGCAAGTATCATTGTCATGCCGTAAATGAGCTTGGCATAGGCCAAATGGCTACCATCATACTGGAGGTACATCAGCCGCCACAATTTCTGGCCAAGCTGCAGCAGCATATAACACGTCGTGTCGGCGATGTGGACTATGCGGTGACTTGCAGTGCCAAGGGCAAACCCACGCCGCTCATACGCTGGATCAAAGATGGAACGGAAATCTTGTCCACACGTAAGCTATACGATATACGCACTTCACCCAGCGATGCAGGCGGTGGTGTGGTTACAGTACAGAGCATCTTACGCTTTCGCGGCAAGGCGAGGCCTAATGGCAATCAGCTGCTGCCAGGCGATAGAGGACTTTACACATGTCTCTATGAGAATGAAGTAAACTCGGCCAACTCTTCCATGCACTTGAGAATCGAGCATGAGCCCATAGTGCTGCCGCAGTCTGATAAGGTCGCGTATGATTTAAGAGAATCCGCCGAGGTTACATGCAAGGTGCAAGCCTATCCCAAGCCGGAGTTTCAATGGCAGTTTGGAAGCAATCCTTCGCCGCTGACCATGTCCTCTGATGGCCATTATGAGATAAGCACACGCATGGAGAATAATGATATCTATACTTCGGTGCTGCGCATCGGACATGTCATGCGCTCCGACTATGGTGAATATACCTGTCGTGCGGTCAATCAACTGGACAGCAAACGCACACAAATACGCCTGCAAGAAAAGGGGCCGCCGGAGCGGCCAACAGCCTTAAAAGTGCTGGAGATAGCACATAACTATGCAGTGCTCAATTGGCAGCCCGGCTTTAATGGCGGCTACAGGGATACCAAGTATATGATTAGCTTTAGACGCGTTGCTACGCCACGTGAACAACTGCAAGCGGATTGCAGTCCTGGCGCAGTTGTGTATTCGGCCAGCTACCAGGTCAGTCCCGTCAATGATGCACACGAGTGGTTAACGTTTCCACTGCTTACGCGATAATCCCTGCAAGCTGGCGCCCTTGGATCAACATCAAAGTTATATGTTTAAGGTATATGCAAAGAATGATAAAGGCGCTTCTGGCTATTCTAATGAAGTGGTGACCACAACAAAGGTCAGCAAGATACCGCCACCACTGCATGTAACCTATGATCCCAGCTCGCATAAGCTGGGCATTAATGTGGCAGCCACATGCCTGTCGCTAATTGCCATTGTCGAGTCGCTGGTCAATCGCGAGACGCCCGTAGCCACATGGGAAATTGTGGATACATTGCCGCTATATCCATCCGGCAATGAGGTCACCTTCAAAGAGGCTGTCATTAATCAGATGGCGCGCACAGCGCACTACACGACATCCAGTGGAGCGGGACGTGGCAGTGGCACGTCTGGTCAAAACCATGGCAATGCGCACATGGGTGAGGATATTACTATGGCGCTAGCCGAAACAGCGGGTCAGGGGCCTTCGGTGCGTGTCAAGCTGTGCCTGCGCACAAATCAGGAGCACTGTGGCGCCTATACCCAAGCGGAAAGTAAGTATAGACAACCCACACGCTTGCACATTCTATAAGCAAATTTTTGCTCGTTCCCTTTACAGTTGGCAAATCCTACATGGCTAACACATCCGCTTTGACCACCTCCGCTTTGGTGGCCATTGTCATAGCTGCCTTCTCCTTTGTGCTCTTTCTGGGTCTGCTTTATGCCTTTTGCCGTTGTCGACGCACGCATGCGGCCAAAAAGCATGCAGCGAATGTTGCTACAACCACAACCAGCACTGGCGCCAAGGAGTATGACCTCGATTCGGGCCGTCCCTCTTTGGTGCCCCAAAATTCTACCCAGTCTGCGACAAGCCTTGCCCAGCAACAACAACAGCAGCAGACCCAACCTCCGCCTCCGCCCTATTATCCAAGCGGCAGTCTCGATAGCAAACAACTTGATGCCGGCCATGCCATGGAACTGACACTCACTGCGCTTCATGATCCCGATGAGCAGCTCAACATGCAGCAGGCTGAGACGCATGGACACTACCAACATCAGCAACAACAACAACAGCAGCAGCAGGGAACGCAAGCAAAACCAATCCATGGTTTGTATGGCTCCACGCAGCAGCAGAATGGCTATGGGTATCATGTGACAAGTGCCATTGGCGTGGATGGCGACAGCTATCAAGTGCTGCCGTCCGCCGCTGGACATACCGGACACATTGCTGGAGAGTGTAAGTAGAGTGAGCATTCCACCATTCCAGCATCCCAATGGCCTCCAACGGCTCTCGTTCACTACGCAGCTTATGATGCGTGTGTGCTGTCCCTCAATTTTGTCATGTATGTGTGTGTGTGAGCTTTTGTGTGCGTGTATGTGGGAGTGCGTGAGAAACTCCATGTGCACCCGGTCGGATTTTTGGGAACAAAGCAGGCGAATTAGGAGCATCTCTGTGGCATGCAATTTCTTGGAAAAATCGCTTCTTTGAGAGCATTTAAAACATCAAATGTGTGTTTAATTTAAACCGAGCGCAGGAAATCGACATTTTTGAAATTAAAGTAGTAAAAAGATGGATTAAGAATCAAAAACTTTTAGATTTTGGTGAAAAATTAAGCCCAACAACAAGTTGGAGTACTTTTTAGACACATAAAATTGAAAAATAGAGGTTCATCGAATTTGATGGTTTAATTTTAAGACAATGGCCTCATAATTGTTTGCAACGATTTATTTGAAATGTATCCTTCAGTTACAATTACTAAGTTCTCATCTATAAATCAAATTTTTTTAAATATAAAACTTTGTTAATTTGTTAGTTGTTTTATTAGCTAATTAGTTTAAAATTTTTTTTTTAATTATTCTTTTAGTGTTATATTTAAAAAAATATATAAAAATATTTTTGTCTAACAAAAGGACAGATTTTTTTTTTTTTTAAAGTATGTTTATTTAATCTTATTATATCTAAATTATAAAACTATAATAAACAATAGTTAAACAATTTTAAAATAGTTTGTTCCAATGGACCCTAATTGATCGCTCAAGTACTTAATGTATAATCAGTTTTTTTTAGGAATTTTTTCGTAATAATGTAACATAGGAAAATGTTATTATTCAATTTTCTACATTTTTTAGCTATTTGATTTAAGGACAGTTTTCAGATAAAAAGAAAATGGTAAAGATTCGTAAAAATGTTAAAAACTGAAAAAGAAAAATTATATTGGATTTTTTTATTGATATTTGATATTGAGGCGAGTTTTATAAATGCTAAAAAACATTTTATGAAGCCTAAAATTTATAAAAATAAAAATATTCGATTTCAAATAAAATGATTTATACGAAAATTTTTTTTTTATTTGGAGTATAATTACATAAAATCTTAAAAGCTTCTCGAAAAAAAAAAAAAATTATACAAAATTTCATTGGAATATGAACATTATTAAATAAAATTCATTAAAATTTTAGAATAATTTTATAATTAGCCTCATTTCAATTTTTGATTTTAAATTTTTTTTTATTCTCTTTCACATTTTTTACCATTTCAATATACATATACCACTGTTTGCTTTCCTTATAGTCAAAATGTTTTTAATTCTAAAACGCTTAACTCTTCTCTAATCCAAATCTTTTCTCTCAATTTAGGCAATAAAATAAACAATCGGCCGTACACTTCGAAAAACGAATAAATTTTGTTCGTTTTGGTTTTTGTGGCTTCCAATTTTAAATGTGAAATGTCTATTCCTATTACAAGGGAAATTTTGTATTTAAACAGAACAAGCAACATTTTCAAGGACAAACCAGTAAACGGCCAAAATGAGTTGGCACACTATTTTGGGTAAATTAAAAAAAATAATTATTAACAAAACCTTGAAATTATATTAAAAAATCAAAAATAGAAAAGAATAAAAAATCGTTTCAGTAGAAATTACGTGCACTTTTGAACCGGTTTTGCCAATTCGATGTGGTTTCACTTCCAACAAAGTTGTTAGATGCAAACCGCATACAATTTATTCGTTTTCCGGAGCACGGCCAAATATGTCGTTTTTAATATCTTTTTTGGTCAGAAAATTTGATAGTTTTTGAGTTTTTTGAGTTAAGTTTTTTTAGTTTGACGCCTTAGAATAATAGGCCCAGCCGAAATCACACCTTCCCACCTACCACGTCTCAACTGACAATTATTTAGTCACAAAAATGGAGTTAAGGAATTGTATTTGATTATATTAAAATGGTCAATAAACTTTGTTTTTTGACATTTTCCTTATAATTTCAATGTTGTTGCTATCTTTATACAATACAATAAATTGATGCCAAACTATTCTATACTACCAAGTTTTCAAGTAAACTCCAAAACTTTTGCCATTTGGCTTATTCCACTACAACACTACTTATCAAAGTAGCTTTTTGCCATAATGGTATTACAACCGCGTTTCCTTATGAGAAGCGAACAATAGCGCGTAAAAGTCATTGTTGACCGCGATGATGTAGTCCATTTGCACTTACAGCAATAGAATCCCACAATAAGTGCCATAGATTATTTCTCTCCAAGTCCTACTGGGCTATGGGTCTGCGTCTGTGGTCGAGTGCGTGCGCGTCTTCATTAAGCGTCACATTTTTCGGTGCAGATTTATGGCGGCCATTTCGACGCCTCGTTCAGTCATTCGTTTTTGCCGTAATTGCATTTCATGTCAATCTACTGTAGCAAACACACATCCTCAAGGGACTTTAGTTCAGCCCTCTTTCCGCCCAACTGTCGCTTTCGGCCTCTTTTGAGCAGCTCATGCAAATGCCTTTTGCATATAAATCCCCGAATCCAGTGTCCTGTATCCAGTGCTGTATTCGCTTTCGCGTGATGCATCCTGCGGTGCATAAGCAGCTCACTTGCCTTGACAACCCAATGGCGCCATCATCATCATCATCGGCAGCACCAGAGCCAGCATCAGTTCCAACATCAGAGAACTTGGGCAATTGACAGTCGTCTGCGAGTGTGGGGGCGTGCACATGGTCGTAATTCCAATTAAGTGGGAATTAAAACGTGAGCCCAACTTCTTTGTAGGCAAGTTTTTTAATTGGCTTTAAGATGGTCGTCGTACTAGTATTAGAGATGAGCACGTGACAATTAATCTGACATACAAGGATTAGCCTTCAAAGCAACAATTTAATGTGTGACAATATGAAATACTTTTTAATCTTTTAATGCGGCATTAGTTCTCTTTCAATAGACTTAAATCGTTTTGAGCACTATGACGTCACAGCCTTGGGGGGCATTTATGTATTTAATAACCTTGTAGACGTACTTGTGCTCCTGAGCAGTTCCATTGAACTTTCATCAAAAAGCAGAGAAATCATTGGGTAAGGTGTATGTGTATTGTAAATTACCGTGTATTTTAAGAAGACATTTATTTTAACAATAATTAAGCAACATTATGGTTAGATTTAAGTTGATTGTTTAGGCTCTATGCTCCACATAGGAGTCAAGAATACAAGTAGTAGTAGTATGGTTGTAATGTAATGTAATTAGTAGGTCACTACCAAGACTTCAAGAATTTTACTGTCCATATAATTAATCGTAATTTTTGTGAATGGTTTTGATGCATATTTACACAACCCTAGGGAGATCCGCCCCTGCGTGCCTCGTACGCCAACCCACGTTTTATTTATTAAATTCAAAACATCCAGACTATTATATACCCTGTACGATTCTTTATTTCCATAATGCTCATCTCATTGCTTTGGTACTGTCGATCCTTCCCGACTTTAAAATACTCTGAAACAATGCAAATCGCTGCTAGGACACTTTTTTTTATCCTAACGACTTAATTATCATAAACGGTAGCCGAGGCGATAAATATCTTTCCTTTAATTCATTCATTTCATTTTCGACCAATTCACGCCACGCAACCATCTCTAATTAAGTTTCTCACATTTAAGAGCAACTCACTTGCAATGTCAAAAGATTCAATTTAAGTTGACAGCGACTCAGTGAACTGGTCAAGTGCTTGTAGCCACTTGTCAAAGTAAAATAAAGTACAGAACAAAGACAATTAACAGCGTAAATTCAAACCCGTTTGCCGCAATTTTATACCCGTTGAGTGTACGCCATTTTGTCTCAGTATTCCAGCAAACTGTCAAAGGGTTTAAGTTCTAGACACTAGAACCCTTCACAGTCACAATAATAATGATGCACACAATGCATTTGAATGCTGCAACAGCACAACACTTAAATGCCAACGCCACCAGCCAACTTAATTACTATTTCTCTACTTCCTTCCCCCAAAAAAAAAAACACAAATTTACGACAACGACGACTACTAAACCCAACCGTGGCATGCATTTCCGGCTGCTTTGCCCCACTTGCCATCTATGTCATGCGGTTGCAACCAAAGCAGGACCACTTGAGGTGACAGCCAGCACAGCACGCGCCGCCGCAGCAGCAGGAGCCGCCACCAAAATAACGAAGCAGCCCACCACCATAACCACCACCGGCACCACCAATACCACCACCCACAATGGCAACAACAACCTGGGACTTGCCACCTTAAAGCGCAGCAGCAACAACAACAACAGATGCAGCGGACATATGACCGCAGCCACTGCAGCTGCCACGACAGCGCTGGCCACAACAATAACAACAACTTCACGCAATGCCAAAACCGCATCAACAACAACAACACTAGCCATTACAGGTAACTTTCGCAGCGACTGCGAAAAAGCAATGGAAACTTTTACCACCTGCCTTTTACCTGTCTGCCTATCAATTGTCACTTCAAGTTTTGCACCCAAACTCCAACCTGCAAATGCACTAAAGCACTTAGAATCAATCGCTCCTGCACCAGCTAATAACACTAATTCACTTCTACACAGCACTGCACCAATTGTCGTATTTCAATTATATTTTAAGCGAATTTTCAAGTAGATCCTTATTTGCACACTTTATATATATATACAGAGTATATACAAGAAGAAAAGATTAATACAAATGGACTTGCGAAGTAAGCAAGCCTTTGACTTTTGGATACTCGAAGTAAATGCACTGCACCAATTGTTGTACTACTTTTAAGTAAAGTCATTAGTGATGAACACTCGAGATATGCATGTCCTTTCGGGACTTCAATCTCGACTTGTCAAAGTAATTGTACCGCCATTAGGTTTATGATTATTTCCAAGTGCATTTAGTAAAATATGCATTCCATATGCTCGGTATGACTTAAAAATAACCTTCCTTTTTTTTATAAAACAAAATATTTGTTCTTTAGCACCTATTTTACGGTTGGTCGAATTGTTGGAAAGTTGTCGTAAAAGGTCCTTTCATGGCAGTTTTCATTTTTGGTTATTTTTGATCAGGCGAATGCGGGGTGTTTTTTTTAAAATTATTCGGTTTATTGTTTTTCTGAGGTGGTCCATTATCACCCAAAATCTAAAAAATGCTTTCCTTCGCGGTATTCTTGTCTAACACGAATGATTAATAATTAATCATATAAAATTTTGTAGATAGCATTATCCATTAATAGTTTCATCTTTTGAAACTTTCTTTGGAACAATGCCCTTGAAATAATCAAAAGTTATTGACATTGTTTTGATGTTAAGCTTCTTTTTGACATTTTGTCTCGCCTTCCGCCCTCCATTCTGCTGGTTGTCGCTTAGTTTTTGGTTCATATTTAAAGCGTTGTTGAAGATGATGTCCAGTGTAGAAAGATTATGCAGTAGCTTAAAATATAATATAAACTCTTCAACTTATTTCATCTATAACTCAATTTTATTCTATTTTTTATCCGAAACCCTGAAAAAAATTCGCTTCCAGTTGGATCTAAAAAAGAATTTCACACACAAAAGATTTCTCTTCATTTTATGGGGGTAGGCACAATCCAGGTCTTCACTTTAAAGCTGCCTTGTAATATTTGCGAAACAAACTTATTTATGTGGGACTTAGGGGGCACGGCAACTGCACGCTGTGCACACTAACCCCACCCCCGTCTTTGGATCAAATGTGCTAAGTATTCAAAACTATCCTTGTTTCTACACCAGACCCGGATCCAGAATTTGGTCATAGGGGGGATTTCCCTTCGAAGTATATATCAGAGGTCGCAACAAACTGTCAACCCATCTACTATCCAAACTATTTTGTTTAATCCATATGACATATATGCCAAGCTGAAGGTTGATTTGGTTCAAAATAAATTTTACCCATAAAAAGTATGGAAAGCCATTTCATCCACTTAAAGGCGAAGCTATCAAAAATCCTTCCTTATGTGAGCCCTCCTGCTCTTACCGTTCGGGCTGTTACTAAGGGGGCTTAAATCGAACAATGAGTTTTTATGCCTTTCAAAAAGGCGTGTCCTTCTGGTTTCTAGATAGTCACACTCAGTAATCTGGTACATCAAGAAATCTTCAGATATCTAGAGCGGTTAAGTCCAGTTGTGCCTAGTCTTTGAATGTTTCCTTTTACACTCCAAGTCCCATTTGGAAGATATTCTTGAGCCCATTTAAGTTTTACGCAGAATATTAAGTTGTTTTTCTTGGTTATTCTAAATAAATAATTCTTTTAGTACAGACACTCCTCTCTACGCTGTACCAAACGGTGTCAACATAAAACTTTTCTTATGATGTGCAGTCATGGTACTCAGCAGACATACCATCTCTAATTTGTTTGAATAGATTTCCGTTCGCAGTTTTCAGCGTCTCTATCACTGATAAGATGTACTTTTTCTGTCCTAAGCTAATACAAACAAGTTCCATTGAATTCTATCTGACGCTAGTTGCTTTGCTTCACTCCAACTCTTTCCGCATTTTCTTAATTCTGATATAACTTGTCTTTTCGAAGTATTTCGCGGGCGACCTGGTCTCCGACTGCTTTGGGGATTAAGCTCCAATATTATCTTCACTATATCCGTAGAAGGTTTCCTCAATGTGTGACCTAACCATTTCAATTTACGGTTTAAAATTTCTTTTGTGACAGGAGGTCGTCGGGCTCTAAACCAGAGATGTCTATTTGATATGATGTTCGGCCAGAATACTCCCAATATGCGCCGGAAACAACGATTTACGAAGGCTTGTAGACGTTGCGCGTGACTGCCGGCGATGTTCCACCTTTCACTGCCATAGAGGAGATTAGACTTTACGTTGGTATTAAAGAGCCGAACTTTTGTGTTAAGCGAGATATTAAGCAATCTCCAAATTATGTTGAGTGTGCCGTAAGCCTGCTTGGCTCTAGATAGCCTAAATTATATATCTTGCTGACTTCCACCATTATTGGAGATGTAGCTTTCGAGATAGCAATAACTTTTAACGAACTAACCGACTTTAAGCCACCTCTTCAGGTGTGCCTTGAATTTTAACAAAATTTTACAGAAATTTTGCCATAATTAACATGAAACTTAAGTCCTTTATTGAAAGCTTTTATACTTAATTTATACTTTTTATAAGGTATATTTTTTACTAAGCATACACAGCTTAGTTAGTTACTCAACTGTCAGCACTATTTTTATTTTACTAACAGACGTAAAATATTTAATAAAAAAAAAAAAAAATCTACAAAAGTTAATATTTAAAAAATTTCTTTATGGCTAATCCGCGAAATCGGCAAAAAAAAAACAAATTTAAATTATTAGCTTTAAAGAAAATTATGTTGGCTTTATCCGGTTTGACGTCACGTGCCAATAATGCGTTGCGGCTCAGCTCAGTTGTTGTTATCTGGCCGTATGCTGGCTTCTTTAAGTTGAACCAGTTCCTCAAAACGGAGCAGCCAAAGAAAAAGACTGATGCGGTAAAATATGTAAAAGAACTTGACATAGGATGAAATCATGAAGGTGCAAACTTAACAAAATATAGCTCTTGGACAGCCTCAAGAAACTTTGCCAACAAACAGCCTCAGCAGAACTTTATCCAAAAGAAGTCACAGGCTACTAGCAGTTTCGGGCCAGCTGCTGAAACTGAGACCAATCGGGCTAGAAAAGTAAGGAATGAAATACCTACTGCAGCTAAAAATTACCAGCAGCAGAAGCCAACCAATAAGCTGCCAATAACTGCAATGATCTTAGCTGTAAGCGATCACAGGCTGCTGCCGCTCACATTGCAATGAGTCTGCCTAGTACATAACCATAGTTTCAGACGTACTTCAGTTCGTCTGGTCCGATTAGGAGACAGCAAAATATAAGCTCACCGCCGCGAGATGAGCCCAAAGGTGCAGCCACTGACGCGGAGCGGAACAACTGGATGCAAAAAATGCGACACTCAGCAAAAGCAGCCGCTTCCATGCCCATGCAGCGCCGCAATGCAGGCACAAGCACAGTCGATCTACCCAGTGCTGAGTCAGCGTCTAAGAGTTCCGTGACCAATCTGCCCGACCCCAAGAGTCCCGAGCGTCTGGCTTATCTAGAAGCGGTCAAGGAATTTAGGAACTTGAGGCGGCAGCTACCAAACGCCATGTACCGAATCCGCTGGCAAAGACTGCCAAAAAAGAAGTCAATCCAAACATTGAAGAGACCCTAGCTTGTCTGAACAAACTGGACATGTCACTGACGGAGCTGAAACACATACCTTTGTCGGCAGCAAAGGACGTGGCGCCACCTGAAGCATAGTTGAGTCTATACCGCGCGCACATGGTATTAGGACAGGCGTGCTTAGCTCACCACATCACTTCATGACCAGCGAGCGTATACGCATAGGTGGTGATACGCTGTCTGATGAGCAGTTTGCCGAACTTTTCTGGCAGGTGCGGAACAAGCTGAGCGAAGGTGAGCAAGTTGTTGACGGCCATGGCTTTTCTGGCCTTCAAGCAGCATCAAGTGAATGCGGCTATTGCGGAGGTGGGCTGCGCTTGTGCCAGTGAGTATGGTTATGCACAGCTGAGCACGCTAGTTGCTGGCATTACGTTTGGCACGTTGCAGCTCCTCCATGCCATGCCAGACCCTAGACTTTAAGTCAGGCTCCTCTATAAACTCGCCCTCAAAGAAATTTGGGATTAGGCACAAAGCAGGCCTCGTCAAAATGCATATTAAAACGCACAAAAGTCAACAAATCCTTAACAATCACCTCGTTAACCTTATCGAACAGCAATATTTTGGGCATACGATTGCTACGTGTGAGTTCATAGAACCACTTACGACAGGCCCTTATTTTCTCCAAGGAGTCGGCGCTATCTAGATACACAGTAAACAGCGTATCAATGCCGCCTGCAGTGCCCTGCGTTAGTTGTGTGCTATTTGGATCATAACCCACTATATGCTCCGACTTATGGCGTCGCAGGTAATCTTAAGCCAACTGTATAGCCAGTGAGCCATTCAAACGCAGCGAATGGTTCGCCTTGCTCAACAAATTCTTGCTCTGCATATTAACGTTCTTGCAGTCCATCAAGTTGGGCACTGCATGCAGGTTCACGCCCAAATGCTATTATGCCTTTTGCGCCAATACCTCCAAGTTTTCTGATTCTGTTACATTGGTGTATATTTAAGCCTCCGGTGTCATGATGCCAGCCTTGTTCCAGACTATGTCGCGCATGGACGTATTTTGACTGTGGGTCTGTTCCCAACTCAACGATGCCTATTGTACGTCATAGCAAGCTTCTTTGAGTATTTGTCGAATAAATATGGCCAGAGCTATGGTAGGCGCAATGAGCTGGATATATTGGTCACTGGTTCGCGTCAGCTGGTAGCAGCCACCATTACCGAGTTGCAGCAGATGCGGCAAAGTGTTGGTTGAATAGTTTTAAAATTTGTTTTAAATATAAATTGTGCTTTTATAACACTTACTGAATGGTTTATAAAATACTAGTGAAAGTGTAGAGTTGATGGCTGGAAACTTTTTGGTCTTTGTCCTCAAGAAGGCTAGCCCTAGGATATGACGTCAGGCGATAGACGCGGCTCCGTCAAGGTAGAAGGTTACCTCGTCGATCTTTTTAATACTGTGATAGCTTGCAGACAAAGCTTTGCTCTTCACATTTAATAGAAAAGCTCTGATAATATAATACAAGATTCAGGGTGTGACACGGTAAGAACAACTCTATAATCTCTACGATACCATTTATAGTATAGCGCAGTGAATCGATACCGAACGTCTCGTGTAGACTAGCACATTGTGGACAACCTTTCTTGAAGGAACTCGACGAGTGGATAATCACTCCTAAGTTGGAAGGACCAAATAGTAAGTGAACACTTGCTTCGCAAAGTAGAATTGACGTCGAGAGAAGAAACATAAAGAAGCTTGCGTCATCTCGTTATAGCCACAACTAATCAACTGCAGATGCAGCAACGAAATTGGTTTTAAGTATGGTTAAATTAAAACATGAATATCTCGTTAAATCCTAGGCATGGCATAGGTAACCGCAGTTTCAGCACTTGACTCGTCATATGGTATATGCACCAGCTATGCGTCAAACGTCATACGCAATAACACCTGGACGCCTGGCATCATCATGATTTGTGGCCTTGGTTGTGCTGGCAAATTATGCAAACTTCGGGCAAGTCGAGTAAATCAAATGCAAACAGGCTGAGATGATGCCTTTGTGTTTGCGTTTGTGTGAGTGTGAGTGTGAGTAAGTGTACGTGTGTGTGTATACTATATAGGCCTTTATTGGAGGTGCTTAGCACGTATACGACGTGGTGACTCGACAGCTTTGTGTTTCCAATTAACCATTGTGACTTTCATGTTTTTAGCACTCTCACTCTTGCACCTGTTTCGCTCTCACTTAACACTCGCACTTTTGCTTTTGTGTGTGTACATGTGTGTGTTTGCGTAAAAGTTTATTTTCTCAACTGACCTTTACTTATGCCTTGCTAATGATTTTCTAGGGTCAAATATGCCGCCCTCCTTTGCTAGCCAAAGTCCTGGCGCCAATGAGAACAACTACAGCAATGCGCGCAATCTTTCCCAGGATACGCTCTGGCGTCTGCAGCTGGCTACACAAGGCAATGCTGCGCAGCAAATCTATGTAGAACGTCCGCCTTCAGCTTTCAGCGATGCTTTGGCCAATTGTGTGGTGGACTATGCTGGTTATCCGGTGCCACCGCCGCCGCACATAACCACAGTAACCAGCTCGTTGAGTCAACAAAGCTTCGTCGGCCAAACTCCACCGCATGAGATGTTGCAAGCGGCGCAACGTTATGGCACGCTGCGAAAAACCAAGCCGCTGCCGCCGCAGCGCATGGACAAGCAGCAGCTGCAGCAGCAACAGCAGCAGCAGGCAACAAAACAGCAACTGGGTAAGTGTGAACATAGCATGTAGTTGCAAGCAGTTGGTCGCTGCCCTGACCGTTAGTCATGGCGATAAGCTGAGTTATGCAGCAGTCAGCTGCTGTCAGGCTACAAGCCTGCACGAAATCAGTTTGATTGATTATGCACTTAAGTGGCCAGAGGAGCATAGAAGTTTTAAAGGAGGCGAAGGGCCATCTCTGTATTAAGCTTAGTAACTGAAGATACACATATATAATATAAATAAAATGGAATAGAATACCACAACAACAAGAAAAGCTTTAAGAACAACTATTGTGCACTGAGAGAAAAAATGTGGTTCTTAGTGGCAGTGCTTTTTAATGTGCTTAGAATCGAAGTGTTTTTGGTTTTAAGTTAAAATGTATATTTAGAAATCAGGAAAAAAAACTTGGAATTTCTTGGATTGCTAATGATTTAATTTTATATGATAAATGTAACTCCATATATTTTTATATAATTTGCACCATTTAATGCAAACTATAATAAAATCGTTTGTTGAGCAATGTTAATATTTTTATAATTAAGCAAAATAAATCCATTTTTTTCAAAAAGTAAGATTTTTTAAGTCTTTTAACTAAAAA
This sequence comes from Chymomyza costata, assembly GCA_018150985.1. Taxonomy (NCBI): domain Eukaryota; kingdom Metazoa; phylum Arthropoda; class Insecta; order Diptera; family Drosophilidae; genus Chymomyza; species Chymomyza costata. The sequence continues at coordinate 31,707 of JAECWU010000093.1, read as the reverse complement.
AATAGTTTTATTATATATTAAAAAAAAAAAAAAATTTCTTAATAATATAATTTTATTTTTATTTTTTTAACATGAATTTGATTCATATTTACACCATATAAAAATTGAACAAAAAAGGGCTTAGAAAAAAATGCTGTTTTAAGTAACATTATTAAAAAAAATTTGGAAAATTTCAATTTTATTTTTGTGTGCGGTTAAAATAAATATGAAAAATATGTTTTTTGAAGCCAACTTGGCTTTAAAAAAATTGCTTTAAAAATATGCAAGTGTTAAAGAAAAACTTAAATTTCAAAACTGAAAAATGATTTTTTCGAAATATCTCGAAATCCGTTCAATGAAAAAATTGTTGCACCGAATTTTTGGTTTTAGCATGCCATTTGACATCAGAAATGACTGAAACATGTTGAGTATACCAAAAAAATTTTAATTTTAAACATTGTTTTACTTTTAGACTTATTGAAGTCAAAGTTAAATAAAGGTCTACCTAAATATTCAGCTATCGGAAACTCGAAAAAATCGTAAAAAAAAACTTTTACACTTGAAGAATCTTTCACATGTGTGGAATTTCCAAAATTGAAGAGCTCGATTTAAAATGGAGTTCGCTGTTGTATCTCCACGAATTATATTCTGATAAATTTTCATCGAGCACAATTTAAAAATTAAACGTTTGGATTGAAAATTCAATTTCCACACTTTGGTAGGAATAACATTTTTTTTATGGTGGGCAGCGGAATTCTTACAGCTAAGTTTCCAAATGGTTAAAAAATATCAAAAAATCATCGCAATGTGCTGGAATAAATTCTTTATATTATAAGAAAACAAATGAATTTATTTTGTTTATTCAGTGTAGTCAATTTTCGTATTTTTTAGTTGTTGATTTTATTTTATTTTTTTTTAAGTGGTATTTTATTTTAAAGAGTGGTGTATCAGAAATCTCTTTTAAACCAGCACACTTAAGTAGTGTGCCCAAAAACGTATACAGTTGCTTTCGATCACAAACGTAATTCGTTGGTATACCAAAACTTTCACTAAGAGCCAGTTAATCTATTAAGGAGATATTGACGATTACAAAATGAAAATTAATGCAAATCCAACTGGTCTTATCTTAGACTTAAAATTTGAGCTCTGTGTTTTTTTTTTCTGCGTTCTCTCAGTGTACAAGAAGTAGTATCAGCAGTAGCTGAAGCATCGCAGACAATGCCAACGACAAGCACGACAAGGATTTTGTGCAGGATGTGTACAATTTGCATTTGTATCCTTTTATGCATGAACAGCAGGCAGACAGCCAGGCAGCCATTGCTCTTGGCTCGCTTACAAACAACCATTAGGTACAAGCACACACACACATAAAGACACACACGCACATACTCACACACAACATAGAACATATAAATGCATACACTTATGTATAAAATACACCGATAAATGTACATAAAATAGTCAGTTCTCTATGCAGTTGGCCCCGACTACACCCCGCCCGCATATATCAAAACAACAAATCGCTCTAAGCGACAACTATCGTAGGAGTGCCAGCAAGAACAACAACAACAACAAAAACAAGCACCCTATATTCACTTTAAGCACTTGCATAATACAATAACAACAATAACATAACAATAACAACTAGAATACCAATAGCAACAACAAAAAATGTGTAACAGCTGGGATAATGTTCGGCTGTGAGATACACTGAAGCCGCTTTTCACAAAAAATGAGTGAAATACGTTTTCGAACTGCAGTTGAAACAAAAACTAAAAAAATATAATTTTAGAGTTAAGAGTTAGTGATGTTCGCAAAAATAATTGTAGATTTGTGTTTCGTGTTTCTGGCTATGGGCTACAGAGGCGAGCTGCTTTAAAACTAATCGTTCACCATTTAAATCGATAACTTTTAAATTTATAAGGGCATAAGGGCACGATTCGCATTGCGCTGGTCCGATAGATCGATAACTCGATAATTAATCGAACTTTTACACATTGAATATGTGATATAATTTATTTGAACTGACTGACGTACAAATATGGCTCAATTGCTATTAATGTGCATTTTGACACAAAAAACTTATTGCCTGCCATACCTCACTATGTCAATTAAATAGGTATATTATCAAAATCTAAAATAGCCTAAGTACTCTATGAGGATTATAGGGTATAAATACTAACAGAAAAATACCAAAAACAAACTGAAACTGAATACACAACAGCACAGCACGAAAAATGTAAAATGCAAGAGCAAAAATATTTTACAAAATCAAAATCAAACAATGCTTCCAGCTATAAGTGAAGTGAATCACTAAGCGAACCACCATCACATCACGGCCATAAAAACGATGGATCCACTGAAGTGGCATGCTACGTTGGCAACAGACCAGTCGACCAACATACCAACAACAACAAAAAGGGCCAAAGTGATGCAGCATGCACAATGGTTGTTTTATTCAAAAATGGCTGATAAAAAATGTTTTGGGTGGCTCTCTTTTATATATATATATTTATGTGCACTGTGCATATATGTAGTACCTATATGTTTTTTGCAAAAAAATGTAAATCAATGTTTGTTAAAGTTTTCAATAGAATTACTATGCCAAAGCGGAACAAGGTGTAGGCGTCAATTATGTATAAATATTCGATAAAATACTCAACAAATTGACAAGATAAATTTAAACCTTAAATTATTCGTAAAAAGTTTAATTTTTTAGTATAGTTTGCATACATTGTTTTTATTTGTAACTAAAGCATTTTTTAAAACCACATTGGAAGTTCTTAACTTTGCTGCAATTTGCCATTTTCTGTGAGCTAGGGGTCCGTGATTTCGGATCCGCCATTTTTTAAAAATTTTTATTTTCTAAAACATATTTAAAGTATTTTATTTTCATTTTTGTTTCATATATTTATATTAATTGAAAATTTAAAAATTTAAATTTGTACATGTAAATTATTATTATATTATATATATTAGTTTCACGTATTTAAACCCGTCCGGCTTACTAACAAACAACTACGAAAGTTTGATTAGAAAACGCATTGTTTTCATTCAGTCAATATGTCAATGGAGTTACGCACTTCTAAAAAGGTGATATTTTTAATAGGGGACGTGATAAATATCTTTTATCCTTACCTTCATCAACACCTTCTTATGAACCACTACGAGAAAATTCGTCTTTTGAATCTGAAATAATGGATTTTCAAGAAAACTTGCCCACCTCTACCGAGAGCACACAGTCTAACACTTCTATGAGGAAAATATTTCTGTATTATTCTTTATTTATTATTGAAGCAACTATTGAAGTGCTTGGACATAAAACTGACGAGTATCCTATAAGTAAGTCCTCAATTCAAAGGATTCGTACTGAAAAGCGAAAAGAGCGCGCAGAAGCTATAAAAGTTGATTTTCAAAACGGGGTACTGGATACTGTAACTGTTCGCTGGGATAGCAAACTCTTACCAGCTTTAGATGCACGAAAATCTTAAGAAGAACGTCTACCGATATTTATTTCGTACAATCATAAAGAACAACTCATCGCTGTGATTGCTTGGAATCTTCAAGTAAAGTGCAGATTCTCTGTTGTGATACTACTGCTTCCAATACAGGTTGTATCAATGGTGTGCTTCTCGTACAGAAAATGAATAGAGAAATGCTCGTTTTTGCTTGCCGCCATCACGTCTACGAGTTGGTATTAAAAAGCGTATTTAAAGCCAAAATTAGCCTAGTCACTACCAGCCCTAACATTCCACTGTTTAAAAAGTTCCGAGAAAACTAGAAAAATGTTAATCCCGAGAGGATACAGAGCTATACAGAAAAACTAACATGCCTAAATTAACGAACTGCTAGACTTTTGCCGATCTGAATTAACTAAAAAGATTTGTAGAGATGACCATCGTGAACTAATAGAGCTTTCAATAATATTACTCGGTGGAGATAGAGAGAAGAAATTTAAGATTCGGCCTCCAGGTGCCATGCAATTCAGAATTTCGAACAAGGACAAGGTAGCTTCATTAGACGTGTGCCTGTTCATGGTGATATCCTACGTGAAGCCTTGGCTGCAATGCACTTTCGCGGTACAGGCACCATACCAGGATTTATGCTTTTTGATAAATACGTATTAAGTTCTAAAACCTCTCTCTGGCTTCCATACAAACTTTTTAGTCTAAAGTTTGACATCAAGTCGGTACGGGTTAGCGTTATCCGATCGCCATAATATTTATTATTTTAGTCATTAGGGTCAAATGGAAAAAAAATAAAGGGTATGCGTAACTTCATTCGCAAAAAAAAAATTTTTGCGGCCCTTTTTTTTTTTTTTTTCTCTATATTTATTTATATCTAATTTAATTTCTCAGTTGTAAAGATTGAATACTTATCTAAACTCTGATTTAATACGTAAAGCTAGCTTTAAGCAATATCCTCATTTTATTGGCAAATAAAGCAAATTATAAATAAATAATAAATTTATTTATTTTATATTTCGTAACTTCGAATAGCCGTTACTTTTCGAAAAAAAAATCGTAATTGATCCTTTGAAATCTTAAATTAAAGTGTAAGAGTGGTACTAAATGATGTAACTGGAGAGACAGACCACAAAAATTTTTTGCACCCTGTACATAACCTAAAAAGTAGGAAAAAACACAGTTTTAAGTCGAGGCGGTAACCTCAAATATCTCAAAACCCTGTACGCGTGTTTTTTTCGAAAATTTTAGCCCCGGATATTCGAATTCTACGAACTTTCAAAGCAATATTTTACTTGTTGGTGCAAAACGACCCTTATACCTATAAGTTCCAACAAATTTTAACCGATGTTGACTGAACTATCGAAATCTATACTTTGGCAAAGAAGTTATTCAATGTATATGATGAAAGTTTTCTGGGGATGTATTCGGGTGATGGGAACCCAAAACAGATAAATCGTTTAACTTGGGGTGGGTATCTTAAGAAATATGAAAAAACTTTGAAGTTAAATTGGTTCAATGTTGTACGAGTTTCCAAAGAATAGACGTACCAAAATCGATACACAAGTCCACTTGATTATTATAAATTAACGTAAAGAGTCAAATATTGAGCAATTTATAGGGAGGGGTAATCGAAATTAGTACCATTTTACGGTCATAAGTTTTGTTGTAATTGTCTGACATTGTTTATTTTGTGGCACACAGATGCATGCAACCTACGAATGATTTGCTGCATGTTGAATTTCAGACTAAAATATTTTGCTGTTCAGTGCAAAAACCGCGTAACCTGCTACGGGGAAACGGGGAAAATATGACATGATTCAAGAAACTTGAACTGCTCAGGAAATATGCCATAGTTGGTAAAGTTGCGTATCGCTAGGTCTTAGAGGCTCCCAGATCTAGGGGTTCTATACAGACAGAGACGGACAGAGGACGGACGGCCACGACAGACGGACATGGCTCAATCGCTACCCGAGGTTTTGATAAGCATTTTGGTATAAAGGACTTGGGGTCTGCACGCCTATAAAATGCCGTTACATTTTTTTCACAAAGCTATAATCCTTTGTACTATAGGTTATGGCTATAAAAACACAGTTCGAATGTAGTTAAATATCTCAAAATCAAAGTGTGATGGCATTAAAACCCTTTTTGTTAGTGAACTGCAGGAACATTAAGTGTGAGATTATAGTTAGCTTTTTTTTTTTTATACCATGTTGACTGACCTGTGTAATCTATATTTTGGCATGAATCATTTTGATAATTTTCTTATATTCTGATGGAAACCAAAACTAATGTTTAACTTGATAGTTATTTATACAGAAACTCTATCGAAACAACTTTAAAGTTAAATTTCAATATTTATAATTAATTATCTAAAGAAAGGAATCTGATAATTATTATAAGCACTCGAATATTTTAAATTGGAAAACATAAAGTGAGCATTACACATTATAAAAATTTACAAAAACATGAGGCTAATATTTGTTATTTATAAAATAAGAAACGTTGGAATCAAGTATCCGTTTATATCTACAACCACCAGAATTTGTTGTTGTTTGGCTTAGCATAGCATCTTATGAACGATGTTCTTGCATTAAATTTGTCATTTGTTTTGCTGTTGTGCAACACTGGTCTGCTCAATGAATTATTATTAAGTAACGAATGCAGCTGTACTGTGTTGATGTCAGGCAGGGGCTGAGATATGGGGGTTCGATGTAATATGAGGGTGGACGTGGCCGGAACGAACTGAGATTTTTACTCTGGTTTTTAGGTACGTAAGGCATGACTATAAAATGTGTCAGTTTTTTTAACAAAGCGATAATTTTTTAAGTTTATGGCAAAAAATAGAATTGGTAATTCACATCAAAGTGTGATGGCTTAAAACCTTTTTTGTTAGTGAACTGGGAACATTAAGTCTGAGATTATAGTAGTTTTTTTGATTGACAAAATTATTAACACCAATAAAAAAATAAATTCTTGGGGAAAGAGCATATACATTGAAGAAGGCTGTTGAGATTTGCTTCGTAGATAAACAAATTGAGATGCAATCAAAGGCGATGGAATGCGAGTCACAAACAGGCATGCTGAACAAGATTGTATCATATCGGATGCATTCTAGAATTTCGATTCGAAAGTATAGATAGTGTAGCTGCAGTGATCTAAAGAGGAAGGTATAATATGATATGAAGATGGCCTCTTGTACATAAGATAAGGCATAAATCAAAAGACTATTCATAAAAACCCAAGAGCTAGAACTTGCAATGATTGGGACGCAGTAAAAATGGGAGATTGCAACATATCATTAAAATGCGAGTCGGTTACAATAGTTGCTCAAAATTTGAAGCTATGTTAAATAAAAAATATTTCCAGGGACTCAGCGGAATAGTTTTGGGGTCATTGCTCTGAAATGCTGCTCAGTGTAACTGATCTTTTTGAGGTTCCACTTCGAAATGATTGCAGCATTTTATTCTGTTCTAATGGAAGATAATCCCTTCAAGGATGGGAGATGGTCATCAAACTGTGAGTTTTTAAATGGGGCTTAAAAGTGAAATGTTTGAAAAGAAGAAGTCCGACATGAGAGGCGAGCGAAATAGGTTAATATTAATATGGGGTATAAGGTGCTCCTTAAGAGTTTTTACTCCTAACTGAATATAGAGTAACTGCTAATCACGGCAACAAAACTTCAAGTTTGCAATGGGGCAACCAAGTTGTTACATGAAGAGTTAGCCGAATGAAGAAAACCCCGGAAGTGTTTTCGGCTGTAGTCATCTTAACCGAAATAAGCAATCGTAGATCAGAAAAAAATCAGGATCAGGATCAGTTGATCAGGCTCTAATATGTGGACTTTCGAAACAAAATCCACTAATCAAGACTATATTTGATTAAAAAATGTGGAGGGGATGTGGCATCCTGTGTGCGGCTAAGAGTGAGCGATGCAACATTTATACAAGGGTCACTATTTATATGTATGCGTGGGTCACTATTTGTAATTAGTCCTAGGTCAGCAAAAGATCGGGATCAGTTGATGAACTCTCATATTTGATCACGACTAGTTGTCGCTTAAAACTGTATTAGAAAAATGTTGAGGGGATGTGGCATCCTGTGTGCTGCGCAGAGTGACCACTGCAACATTTATACGAGGGTTACTATTTATATTTTGCACCTAACTCTGAAATTGAATCAATGAATGAATTAATGAACTTACAAATTTAAGTTGGGAAACAGCCTTATTGTTCCTTAAAATATTCTCCATATACATCAGTGCACTTTTTAATGAACTTGAATCAATTTTTGAAATACTTTTCCACTCTTATTCGAATGTATCGACTGTTTCATCGGGGATAGAAAATTTCACATCATGCTGCGTTTTCCTTATTTTATTGCATACTTTTGGCCAAAAAAAATGTAGTTCACTATTCAAAATTGCACGTCCTACGAAAAACTTACGTTGGATTTGGTTCTTCTTAGAAGACCCATACTGCTGCGGTATCCAAAGCGAACAAATCTTCTTGGTGATTAAAAGTTTATGCAATATTGAATGTTCACTGATGGAAGTAATGCTCATGGATTTCGTAATCTCACAACAGGATTCTGCTTTATCATTTCGATGCATCGACGTTACTACCTTGTGTGATTATGACTGATTTTAGACGATCTTTACGAAATTTGTTGGTGTGGAATAATCTCGAACCTGCGTTTTTGATCAGCAAAAATCGAGTAAAGTTGATCATCGCCTTCTTGCCGATATAGTCTACGAAGGAAGTTCAGATTTATCATGCCACGAAAATGTTCGCGGTTCAAATTCATTTTTCGACTATGACACCATATTTACTACTTTTAAAAAACCAAAAGGCGCTTGTCAGTTAACCATTGAAAGTTTATGCTAAAACATGTGAAACTTTAAAATAAATGTTTAAGATGTCATATGGCGTCATAAGCATTTCCAAGGCGCAAAATGTAAATAGTAACTCTCGTACCTCCGATGCTCCAATGTTACCAGAATTTTGTTGCTTAGTCGGTTTAAGTGTGAAAAAGTAAGATTTACGAAAATCAGCCTAAAACTGCCAATTGAGATTACTGTAAGAAGATAAACAGATTACACAAGAAGAATTTGACTTCAGATAAGACATCTATAAAGAATACTAGAAAGTGTTATTCACTCTTGAAAAATCTTTGCAAACTTAAGTAACTTTATTTTCATTCTCTTCCAGCAAAAAAAGAAACCACTTTTTTATACTTTTAAGTATATATTTGCTCAGCTTGAGTAGACTGCGTCATTAAGAAACAATAAAAATTTAAAGGTTTTTTAAAAGCGAATTTAAGTAAGAGTATACAAGTTTATATTTCGAAATAAGATTCAAATCAAATGTTTGATTTAACATTTAAACCGTGAACTTTGTCAGCAAGTAGCGTAGTTCAGCGTTCTGGCGACGTAAAGCCGATACATCATCCTTGTACTGCTTGCGCAGTTTAAGTGCCTCCACAAAATGGCTAAGTCCATGCGCTATTGTGCGCCACACAAGGCGCATGCTCTCCGGATAACAAGCATAGAACTTTTGCCAGAACTCACGAATCACATCATCATCCATGCGTATAAAGTTAGTTGAAGGATCCATAACGAATTTTTCGGCGTATTCTCGTGCATTAAAGGCTTTCGAGTAGTCAGAGAGCGCATGGACTACAAGCTTCTTATCAATATATTGTATATGATTTTCGCAAACTTTTTTCTCATATTTAAAAGCTGTGGTAGTATGAAGCTGTGCCTGGCGTTCGGCTTCTTCGTGTTCGGTTAGTTTGCGATAGCGTTTGTCCTGCGTACCCGGCATATAAATCTCAGCCATCCTGCGAAAACCAAAACCACTTGGTTGGCAATTGGGACAATAGGTGTAGGGCTCAAAGGCCTTTGCCAGTTCTTGCAAATCAAACACATGGCGTACACGTAGGGATGAGAACATGCTGTCCACACGCACCAGGACTTGATTCTTTTCAGTATGTTGTTCGAGCAGTTCAGCTACAGTGTCTTCCATAAGAAATTCAGCACGATCCGATAGTCTACGAAATATATTACGCAGCAGACGACGATCCTTGGCCTGCAAATGCTTAAGATCAGGAGTAGGTGGCGGTGTAGTCTTTTTCGGTTTTCTGACGCCGGAACGCAAGTCTATAAAATCCAAGATGGCACAGCGCTTAGTTGGTGCCTCGTTTATATTCTTGATGTCGTGTGAAGGCCTTTCCCATTTAATCGCCAGCTGCTGTTCGTGCAATATGCGATCAATCTCATAGATGGTGTTTATATGCACCATTAGCTCTTTGTAATACATATCCCAAACCTTGTTGAACTTAGTTTTATTACCAATGCGCGTCACATACGAGTGCCATTCCAATTTTCCCAGCGAGCCATGCAGCTCTTCGACTTCTCTGGCCAACTTTTTTAAAGCACGTTTGCCGGAATTTTTGATTTCCTTGTAAGAACGCCTTAAATTGCAGGCAGTCTCATAGTTTTTAGATAGACGGCGTTTCGTTTGGTTCAGTATAATAATATTCTCATCGTTGCGCCTTTGTAGCACCTGGTAATTATAGTCCAACTTTTCCGAATTCATTAGCGTTACATCGCGTGCTTTGCGCAGCTCCAATTCCAGACGCTCCACCTCTTTGTCCAGCCGCACGCGTATCAGCTTGGTCATTTCCTCCTGCTCCTCACTGCAAGTGGTTGTTTGTAGCGAATAAAATAGCTCCCGGGTGCGTATTTTCTCAGTTTGGCTATGTATGGCTGTGTTCATGTTATCAAAGAATTTACGCCATTTTTGTTCACAGGTTATGCCAAATATTTCGCTCTCATCCTCGACAGTATCTCGCAATATATCTAGCTGCTGATTAAAGGCATGCTTCAGTACTTCAACCTGATGATCAACGCGCTCCACAAGACAGCACAAGTCAGCCGCTTGACGTTGTCTATCATGCTCGTACTTGGCATCCATGCGATGTATCTCCTCATGACATTCTTCAATTATATTATCCTTGCTCTTTAGTATATCTGCTATGCGTTTTTTTTGCACCTCCATCTGCTCCCACAGCTCCATAGGCTCATTTATTTCACCCAGCTCAGTCCAGCGTTCCTTAATATTTTGCAACTTGGCCATAACTTCTATGCCCTCACGACGAAACTTTTCACTCATAGCCTTTTGTCGTGCGTTCTCAAAAAGACGGCGATCCACCTCACGTCGCTCATTAGCGACATGTATATTGGTAACCAGTTCAGTGCCAAAATCAATTAGTTCTCCCAGACGTTTGTCAGATTTCTCCAGCTGATTAACAATTTGATTGGAGTTTTCCATAGTGCGGTGCCAAAAAGAGACTGGCACTTCGGCTATTTTTTCACGCAGTGATTTTAGCACATTAAGACTCATCTCATCGTGTTCCGTAATCGTTGGTTCGCAGTCCTTGTTTGTGTATAATGCATCGATGTGTTCCGGAAAGGATGTCCAGCTATCTGCATGTTTGCCAAAGACCTGCACTTCCATTTGTTCATCTATGTCGACTTTGGGCGTGCCCTTGATGCCCGGGGCATCGCTATACGGCTTACTCATGATTTAAGTGTTTTTTACAACTCTTGAAAAAAAATATATATAATTTGTATTTTATATTATTAAAACACCAGCGTCAGACTATAATATAAATATATGTTTTTGACAGAACTTACTCGGACTACTGCAAAACTCGTCTGATTTGTTTGTTATTGTAGTTTGTTCGATGTTCGCCAGTTGCATGGCAACGCCTGCCGGCATTATTATTGCAAAATAAACAAGGACGTAGTGCTGGCAACGCGGTCGACAGGCAGCTGTTATATATATCTCGATATACCAGTATTTTGAAAAATAATGTAGCATTAACTTACTGTGTGCTTGAAAAGAAAACTTTTGTAGCTCACCATGGTTACACTTTGCTCAATGTATAGACTTTATGGTTTGTTTTTTTTACTTTGTTTTTAACTTAAGGCCTATACGCAGTTCGAAAAATTTCGCGCGGAATGACAAAACTTCATATAAAAAAATACCATTTTTTGGGATATTCCATTTGGGATTTTTTTTTTATATGAAGTTTTGTCATTCCATTCCAATTGGGATTTTTTTTATAACTCTTCTTCACCCACGGTTCGACTATCTTTCAAGTAGCTTCTTTTTGTGGCAAAAGACCAACATGTCCACATTTCTAGGTTTCAGTCGGGTCCTTCTGTCCAAACTATAAGGCCACTTCTACTCAACAACCATCCTCTCACTTTCAGTAGAATTGGCAGGAGTGCGTAAATCATTGTTGACTAAGTTTTATAGTCCAAAACAGTCGGATCCCTGAAAGTATAAATAATTTTTGGTAAAATTTTTTAATTGTTTATACCAGCGGTGGGCACTTAGACGGCACGCGTGCCAAAGAGCTTTCACACGTACAAGATAAAGAGCTTTTTGCCGTAAAAGCTCGTCTCGTACGTGTGAGTTAGTTTTACAATGGAACGCAAAGCATAGTCACATGTCAAAACAAGAAAGAGTACAGACTCAGCGTATATTTTTGTTTTTTTTAGTCATTAAAATTTGAGAGTCTGGTTGGCGTCATATGCAATAAGTAATGATGTGAGCAAGTCATATTTGTTTGTAGGTAAGCCCCTGATCGACACGACCCTATCCGAATTTTTAGGCGAAATTGCTCTGCTCAAAGTGCAGAGTATAACATATACGTCCCGCATAAAAATAAAAGTCGATAAAATAATTTGTCCCATTATTGGTTTTTTATGCGATGTCCCCATCGGCTTTGGTGACTCTAAAAGCGTAGGATGGTTAAAAAGGTTCTACGTGTTACCACTGATTTTGTATTCTTTTTAACATGTTCAACAATTTGCCAATTTTTTGTCGGTTGATGTGTCAAAAAAGTTGTTTACATGCAAAAGTATACTATCGGTATATTGAACCAAAGCATCGATAGTATCCGATACAACCGATAGTGCCATCGATAGTATCCCACCTCTACTATACCCCACATAAAGTTAAAATTTTTCAACCCGAAATAAATATTGCTGCAAAAATAAATTGCTGCGCTTTAGTTTTGGTTGTGTCACAAAAAAATAAATTTTTGACATATTTCCCCAAAAAAAAAAAAACGCGCAACACTGTTTTTTCGTCCCGCTTAGAAACAAGTTTTTTAGATAAATTTCTGTTTTGTTCGGGCGCTTTTTGATGGCTGCTATGAAAGGGCATTCATTTTCTTTTTAGTTTCCTCTTGACTGCGTCACTGCCAGCAGCATTGTTGGAGCATATTTACCATTCATTATAAACTGCTTCTAATCGGCTTAGCGCAATGCAGCTGGAAATAGAAAACATTCCAATTAAAACAAACACACAAAGTAAAAGTCGAGTAGTCTAGTACAACAACAACAACAACAACACTTTTTGGCCACAACAAACAATCAGCCAAAAATAACTAACAACAAAAAGAGCGCAAAATCAAAGGCAAAAATGTTAACTTCTTGTACAACTTGACTGTAATAAAGACAAGAAGAGTGCAAAAGATTAAAAAAAAAAACGCAGCTATCAAAAAAAAACGAAGAGAGTACAATCAAAGCATGCCAAGGGGCTGCCAGTGCGTTTTGCTTCAGATGAAGATGCACTGAGCAGTTGGCAGTTGGCTTTGCTTTGCTTTGCTTTACTCTCTTTGTTTTGTGTTTATGTCTTTGGCACGCCAGCCAAAACAAAAAAAACGTAAAAGAGCTTGTAATTGAAGTGCTCTCAGCTGCAGCTTTAAAGCGCAATATTTGTTAGCTGACCTCCAGCTGCTCTGACTCTCTTAGCCCCCTCGCTGCGTACTGCAAATGTTTTCGTTGCTCTTTGGCGCAATTTGCGCGGTCATTGGTTTTTGCTTGCGCTTAAAAGTATGCCACGCTTTTGCGTTTGTTTGTTTGCTTATGTGTTTGATTTTCGTAGGTTATCGCAAACAATTTCATTTGACGTTCGAAACGAACGGGTCAAAGCTATGGCAAACATTTCAAATCACTTTTGTTGCTGCGGCACGATGGGGAATGGTGCACCGCATTTCTGTTGCTGAATCACAGTGAGAATAAGTGTAAAATGTGTAATACTCCCAATGAAGGTGATTTTTTTTTTTGAATCGGTTTCGTGTTGTTGTTGCTGTTTATTGTAGCTGCTTGTCTGTAAAAATAAATAAAGATTTCAATGGGATGTAACAATTTATCTAATATGCATTATAACAATTTGCGCTGCTACTATAATAAATAGTAAGAGGTCGAGCAAATTTTAGATACCCTGTAATTTTGATAAGAAACATGCTAAAAGACTGCTTAGGGTGTATTTCCTACAAAGCCAATAAAATCTAGTTATGCTTGTAGATATTTTAAGTTTGTTGGATTTGATCAGTATATTTCTTGCACAAGATTTTTTAACAATCGGGCCGTGCTTTGACTTTCCGTATAAGGCCAGATTGCGTATACGCAATTTTGTTTAGAAGTTTCATCATATTTGAAAACAAATGTGTTTCAATGCTCAGACATAGCTCTGCTGGAGTTTCAAATTATTCATTTATATTTTATAGTGCTGGTTGAACTAAGGATTCGAATTCAGCGCTAATGTAAATTTAACACAACATTTTTTTTTGTGTGACTTTGCCATCATACACTTAATTGAGTACTAGTTCATGCAGCTTAGAATTTTTACGCACTTTTCAAAATCTACTAATAGATGGACGTTTTCAAAAAATCTCCAAGCGCTTTAAATATAAAACATTGCAGAAAAAGCCCACATTTTATTAATAGTCACACACTCTGCGCTTTTGAAGCAATAAAATTACAGTTTGTGTTCGAAAGCGTTTTGGACTGCTGCGTACAGGGTTTAAGAATCCGAACTTTTTCTTTGTTATGCATAACTGTCAACAGCAATCTCATGTATTTTTTTTTCCTCTCAAAGACGTGGGGCACTGCGACCGAAAAGATCTTTTGTTCCATACCCATAAATTAATGGAAAACACTTTCCGCTTTCTGCCTGGACAGCAGTAGACATTTTGTTGGTATTGACCTAAGATGGGAAGGACTGATCCGTACCTTTCCGCAAGAGTAGCAGTAGATCTTTTGTTGGTATTGTCCTAAGATGGAAAGGACTGATACGTACCTTTCCGCATGAATAGCAGTAGATATTTTGTTGGTATTGGCCTTAGATGGAAAAAACTGATTCGTCCTTTCCCATGTGACAGGCTCTGTCCCACACCAACACTGGAGGAAACATCGATGATCGAAGTTTAAAATCTCTATATATCTCCAGACTTCTGCAGTCATCTAATGGGGGTTTAGTAGTGCTGGAGAAACATCTCTGTTTGCCAACATCGACATATTGATATTTTAAACTTGATATTTTAAACTTCGATCATCGATGTTTTCTCCAGCACTAGTCTGTCGGTTTCATCGTCTTCGAGCCAGACATAGATGGTATCTATCTGGTGTTGTCCCCAGATAGGTATGCTACCAGAAGTTTTAAGTCCGCTCTGCTAAGGCCTTTTGTCTTGATCATATCCAGAGGTTTTACAAGCGCTTTTGCTTGTCGTAGCCCCTGTGAGGAGAGCCAGTGTCTCCTATGCTCTCCTGCAGCCCATTTGTTTACCATGGTGTTAATTGTGGACCAACCAATACCACAGAAAGGCGCAGGAGATGTAGTCGGGGTAGAGGCACCCTGTCGTGCTAGATCATCAGCGATCGCGTATCCATCCACTCCTTAGTGTCCATGTACCCAGGATAGCATGACTCTGTTTAGAGGAAACTGGAGTTTGAGGTAATTATATCATTCTTGAAACATCCTTAAGATGTGCTTCATGATGATAGTGACCTGATAGCCGCTTGGCTATCTGAATAAATCAAAATGTTTGCTCCCCTAGTTCCCTTGTGAAGGATACTGTGGGCGCAGATCTCTATGGCATAAATGTCTTCTTGAAAGACGCTGGGCCAAATACCCACTGCAATAGAGATTCTGTTGTTGGGTCCAACAACTCCACCCTATTTAGTTTTGGACCCATCCATGAACCAGTGTTGCCAACGCAGGTTTCTACAGAGGCAGCATTAAAATGTAAGTTTTTTTCCAATTAATTAAGAAATAACATGTTGAAAAAAAAAAATGGTTGTAAACTTTATTTAAAGGGTAAAACAACCGTGTTAATAAGAAGCTGTGTGGATGCATTTAAGAAGAAAAAACAGATTCCTGAGGGCTGTCTTGTCTTAAAGGCATAAATTTGCGCTTAAGATAATAAAAAATGCGCCATAAAGGGAGCAACATTTTCTCTATATACTAGTACTAAGGGAATGAATTCTTAAAGGTCAACAAATTTCCACAGCGCCTGCTTACATGAAAACGCAGCAACTATTTATTACGTGTGGAAGGTTATTAATGAAAATAATAACTGCTTTGTAAAACAGCTCTGGTAACCTAAACTCTTAAAGCTTAGACATACCCGTATAGCATTCTTTAACCTTTATTTAAGTCGAGTATTAATATACTTCGCACGTGTAAACAAATTGACCTAGGGTTATGTTAATTTTATTTTGGTTGTATTTTTAAACGATTTATTTTGAACAAAAAATGCAAATCAAAAATAACGATACTTTAAGTGATGCAGCCTCCAGCAATTTCCGTTCGATGAAAAAGTGTCCAGATTCCAATGGCTTGCCAGCTAAATTAAAGTATCCTTAGTAACAAACCCATACCAGATCGTTAACAGTTCAACAAACACTCATACTGATACAAAAATAAGGTCATAAATTATGCTAGCGACTCTCTCTACACTAACAAAATGCCAACAATTTTCGACAAATTTTTCGTGAAAAATATTTACATACACAAACATACTACATACATATAAAAAATACATTTTTACGTAATAAATTTATTTTAATTACAACGCCTCGAAAGTGCGGGCTGTAGGCAAAGTTGCCTCGTGGCTATCACTGTTGTCGTTGTTTTTGTTGTTGCTGGGGCAAGAGCTTGTTGCCTCCGCCTCTGGTAGTGCTCTATAATGAATGCGTTGCAATTAAATGAAATATTCATAGGCAGAAATGAGAGCATACACTGACAACAGTCAGTGGCGTGGGTGGAGAGGCTTGACAAGGTGGTAAGGTGACATGGTGCAGAGTGCAGAAGAGTGGGTAGCGCATACCTGCGGCCAAGCATGTTTTATGAGCGTAGCCAAACGGGAAGCGCACATTAACCGGGCGTTTAATACAACAACGATAACAATAACAACTACAAGCAGTGGTGAAAAGTGAGCAGGAAGTAAGAGGAAACGGGCCGGGCAGATAGCACTTGAGCTTGTTAATTATGGCGTAAATGTGAACTGCCGCACCTCGGCTCTCTCACACACCCTCTCTGTTGATGCTGTAGCAATATCCGTGTATAATTGTGTGTGTGTGTGTATTGGTGTGTAATGCATCTTTCAAACAATTTACCAATTTGGCCCAATGCCGCCCCATTATGTTGCTGACCAACGTGCCTCAAATTTTGTTGGAGATGCGCACGGGCCTTGACATCATCATGACACATGGGTTATACGATGAGTCCGAGAACTTGAGATGCTGCATTTAGTTCTGGACAGTAAGGCATTTAAGAGTTATATATTTTTTATGGAAATATGACCATTCTCTATAGTCATCGCGGCCTTTCAATTTAATGAAACTTTTTGGTAGTATAGTGTCACCCGGTAATGCGTAAAACAACATTGATGGAAGATATCTTATATATGTTTTTATTTTGAACCTGGATAAGCATATCTCATTTAAATGTCTGTCACGGCTTCATTGCTCGTGCTTTTTGGCCAATATTGCTTTATCAATATTTTTAGCCAATATTGCTTTATCACGATTTTCACACTCACGAATCACGAATTTTCTTGAAGTACGTAAAATGAGATTGCGAGAAAATTTCATTCATTTTTCACATTTTTTCTTGTCAATAGATTCTAGTACTTCTCTTAATCTTCTCGATGAATTCTCAAATTTTTTTACATTGTTGCCACAGCTCTGCACTTTTCGATTAATTTATATCTTTTACATATTATTTTGATGGAAATAATATAAGTGCACTATATTTAAAAAAATTTACGCAAATATATAAGCTTTCCCAATATCATTTAGCTAATTTTATTGGAAGGTAACACTTTTAGGGCAACACATCAACCCTATTGCAACCCTGTTCTTATCGATATGGTACTAAGTGTGTGAATATGAACGATGCGAAAAATTCTTTTTGCTTTGTGCATGCTATTCTATTCTGAAATTTGAATCAATTGAATATGAACATTAATAAAAATGCATTCAATTTTAATAACATGCACTTTGGGACCCATTTAGCCACTTCATTTTGATTTAATATGCAGCAAAGCAGTCGGAATCAAACCACCAAAATTTGTTTTGGTGAAGTTGGTTGCACCAAACACATGAAATCAAAACGAATCCGAATATATTAATTGTTTTTGTTGTCCGGAGTATGGCTTCATTCAATCTAAAACAGAACACCTAACCGCAGTTGACTGTTTACACCAAAAGTCTTAATGAAAATTCATGCTAAGCAAATATGGCAATAATATAATATTTTAATGAAGTAGGGACCACCTATGTTGTTTTGAAAATTAACTTCTATCAACTTGACTGTAATTTTTTTTTTGACTTCTGAATTTTTTCCCCCAAAATTTATTTTTTTTGGGGGGGAAAAAATTGGGGACCCTTTTTAAAAAATTTCCCTCCCTACATTTTTGGGGGAAAAAGTATTATGCCGGTTTCGCCATATATTATAGACATTTTGTAACATAAAAAATTAATCCCATCCCAAATTCATTTAAATGAAAAACGTAAAAATATCGAATGTATTGAAATTTCTGCTCAGCTTAGGAATAAATAATATTTTGACTATATTTTCAGTTTTGACTAACCACCACAGTTCATTTTTGTCTAAGTTTTGCAGCTGGATTATTTGATAATAAGCTTTTAAAAGTTTTTTGAATAATTAATTATGTTACATCCGAAATGCATTTACTCCGCTCGTGCTTATATATAAGACCCATGCTCATCTCTATATAAGACCTGACATCAAGGCCGTCCAAAGTCCAGAAGGGCAACAACAATGCACGTCAAGCATAAAATGTTTATTAGGTAATGAAACATAACAAGCACGCTCATAAAGTTCAAACGACCATGTCGTACTTTGTATTGTCTGATGGAGTTAAGTTCAGATGAGTTTGCAAAGCGCTTCAGAAGCGGAAAAACAGCCACGAGAACAAAACTCAACTAAACGTATGGCAGCCTTTTTAATTGAGTTTTTAAGCGTAAGCCATCAGAAAAATACAGTGAGTCGAAAAAATCTTGGCACAGCCTTGCTGTCAAAGTCTAGTTGGGAATAACTGAATATCAATCTCTTTTTTAATTATAACAAAAACAAATTATAGAATATAAACGAAACATTTTTGACTACTTTTTTTGGGTGAAGGTATTTTATAAAAAATATGCCGAAAATTAAAGCCGTGTGCGACCAACCTTGGTTTGCCCTGTACCATAACATTATAAGCCATATAATATCTAGGTATACGTATGTATGCGTCTTAAAATATACCTAGTGCATAAAAACCTCGGCCTAGTCTATGAATTGAATCTGAATCTCGAACGACTATAAGCTTTGAAAACAATTATTCGAAAAATTTAAGATGTGGAATGAATTAATAAGCTTGATCTGGCTGGACTTTTAAGGAATCCAAAGGAAATTTTTGGTTATTCTAGCTTTCATAATCTCCAAGATCTATGGTAGACATTTATACAGACAGACCATATTGGTGGTAAACCATTCCCCAAAGTACGTGTACGTAGGGTATAAAAACAAAAAGACGATTTCATGAGAAATAAACAAAAGCTTAGGCATAAATGTGAACGATTTTCGTACAACTGTCCTCCATTGTCCTAAATACCTGCCCCTAAGCTTATGTCCTGTTTGCTGAATCTTTAATGTTAAAATGTACTTTTAAAAGTGTTTTTTGAATTGCTTCCAATTATATATAAAACATTCTACACTGACGGCTCGATGACAGAAACAAGCACGGATGTATTTAAAGTATTTAAAGAGCTTTCGAAATAGCTTGTGAACCGTCTTGCAAACCGGTTAAGCATTTTTCAAGCCGAGATTTATGGAGCTTAGCTAGCTTCAATATTGATCAACAAGCAACATATATGTAACTCTTATCCACAGCCAACCTGCGTTCAAGGCCTGTCTGCCATTGTACGTCACAAAAGTTTGCTTAATCGCAACCACTGTCGTAACCTTTCGACAGCACTCAATTACTCTCTGATAGGCATATGGTTACTCTGACTTACCAATATAAAGATGGGGCAGACGAATGTGCAAGGAGCGGATCAGATGCTCTCATTGATACATCAAGCGATATCATATTTAAAATTTCCGGGATAACCAGATCCGAGACAGCAAAACAATGGAACATTGCGTGTAGTTGTCGCATTTCCCAAGCATTTTAGCCCATATATAACAAAAAATAACATGTGCAGTTTCACAAGAACAGTTCTAGGATGATGACAGAAGGAGTATGGACGCACTGCACCGTAGGACTAATTGTCAGCAGTATACACACGGCTTCTGTTGTAGATGTGAAGGAGAAGGAAGACAAGAAAAAAAGTAAAAGAAGAAGCACTCAAGACCTACAGAACTGCCCTGCACATCTAAGAAAATGCACCCAGTAGCTCAAAAGCCTTTACCTAAAGACCTGATCTGTTAGTCAATTTCGGTACTAGGGGATCAGGCTTTTCATATGAACTCCTCAAAATGGTTATTGCCCTCCCTTCCATTCATCCTATTCAAAAACGCAGGCCTGCTGGTGATGACGGCTTAAACCGAGCTCATGCCAACCTATTCCTACCGAATAATTCGACTTTAAGCATAACTTTAATGGATTGAGAGTCAAAATTTTCTTTAAAATGGTCTAATAAAAATGCTTTTTCTTTTTTCTTTTATTTTTTTTTTTATCATAATTAGATCAAAAACTCCAAAATAGTTATTGTTGAGTATTCAAGCACAAAATTATATGCAAAAACTCTTCCGTGCCTAGACTTTTTTGATTGACTGTGCATATATGTGTACATACCAACAAACAGGAAACAGATGCGCTTAAGTCCCGCAATCGCAAAAGTTTCCGAGCTAAAAGCATTAGCCACACCGAATTCCAAATGCGAAGATAAATTTTCAATGCGTGCGCTTAAAAGTATGCAAAAGTATTTTTCTGCTTTGTTTGTGCAACCGCAAGCGACGATTTTCACTTCCACTTGACTTCAAGTGCAACAGAAGCAGCAGTGGCAGCGTTTGCTGCAGCTGCAACAGCATTGAAGTGTACATAGGCAGGAGGGAAAGAGGTTAGAGAGGCGAGAGGCATGCTAAATACGGAATGTATTTATGCTAAAGTTGCAATTGTTAACGCTAGAAAAGCGTTGCATACAGCGAACTGCAGCAAAAGCAAAAGTGTTGCACGAAATCAACGAGACATTTTCACACAATACGGCCACAAGAAAAAAAAATAGATATAACTTGACAAGAGTTGACTTTTCATACACACACACACCATCATGCAAACATACACACACTCTTACACACACTCACTTGCTATTGTGCGCTTACCTCGCAAAGTGTTTTGGCATTTCAATTGAGTTTTTGGCGCTGCAGGGTAGGGTACATTGGACTTGGTATATGATTTGTGACGAAGAGAGAAAAAAATATGAGGAAGTAGGCGCAGAGTCAGTCAAAGTCAGTCAAAGTTATAGGAGCACAACAGTGCGGATAATTAATAACTAATACTTAACTATAGTTTTTTCGCTATTTATATGATTTCCCTGACTGACTATTTTGTCAGTCGCGCCTCGGCGGAGCATGGGGAGCTCTATTAATAACTGTTCGAAGAGAACAGGGACTTACAGTTTATAGCCGAATCTGAACGGCAGTGTCTTGGGAGATTTTCTTGGACAAATAGCGTCTTTGAGCTAGCGATGCCAGTGCTAGGCAAATGCGCCAGTGCTTCTGCAGGGAATAAATTTGGCTCTTTTATGTGCTTTAAGATAGATATTTTATAGTCTTCTGAAATCTACTTCAAACTCTGTAGACCGAACACAACGGCTATCTTTGACTCCCTTTAAGTATCGTTAAAAACAAGGGTAACGCTTCCTGAACAGCATTTGTTAGAAATATAGTCAGAGTTGTGCCAGAAATCTCTTTTAACCAAGTTTAGGCGTATTTAGTAGTTATTAGTTATCTTCTTGATACACTTTCACTCAAAAAGCTATTCGTCGATTGTTGCACATCGCAAAATTTGAGAGAGCTGTAAATATTATTAACTTTTTGCACTGCGTCCCCACACTGAGAAAAAAAATTTTGAATTTCGGGACTACCCTTATTCTTATTTTCCTATTATTTACAGTAAAATTTGTATATCAAGAGGATTTTTTTTATGAGATAAATCCTTCTCATCTTTCTTTGTTTGAGAATTTTTAAGATTATTTTTAAGTAGAGGTGCTCTTAAAAAGCTTGAGAAGTTTATGAGTGTTCATTCTTAATTTAAGGAAATAGAGAAAGAAAAATTCTTATAAATTCTAGAGTGAAACAATTTTAAGCAAATTCTATTTTAAATTAAGTACGGTCTCTCTTTTCTGATTGTAATATGAAATTGGATTTGTGCAGCCCAAATTCTCTGTCTTTATTTTAAGCTTTTGCTACAAAGCTGTCTTTTGATCGGAAAAATGCTTCACAAAAGCTTTTGATCGTTGTTTTTTAATTGAATAAACATATTTTATTTACAAAAAAGGTTAATTGATTCGATTACGAAATCGGTTATCGATGGATATTTTTTTATTAAGGTATGGAAAGATCCTTCGATTAATAAAAACTAATGATTATAATTAAACTGTTGAATGTTCTTTTGTTTGGAATTATATTGAGAGTTCTCATTGAAAATTTTGTATGAAAATTTTTAAAAAATTATGAATCCTCTGAACTTATGCGTAGAAGCTGAATGCTTATTGAAAACTTTAGAAAAACAAAAAAAAAGTCCTATCGTTAATATTTTGCGAAGTAGTACTTAAAAATCCAAATTTTAAATTAAGTATTGTGTTTTATATATTTCAATAAGAAAGACCTTCGCTCCAACTAGGAGCCCGTTTAAAAATCAATTAAAATTCAGAAAATTGGTTCCCTATACACAGAAAATTTGGTTATAAGACGATCAAAATACCATAATACCAAAATAATTTTTTGAAAAAATATTGGATTTTAATAGAATTCCTTGCAGGTGTATTTGTTATAGGGAAATTCGGCTGCGTATCTTAAATTATATAAAAACTATCTCAAATAAAATTGTTTTTTAACCTTAGTTCATTGGGTGTACTTTAATTCAATTTTTTTCTTGTATAATCTGTGAAACATTGAAAAAAATGTTAAAACATATTAAATGGTAAAGACCTATATGAATTTATATTTTTAATTCAATTTTTGAGTATTCTTTTGATCTTCAACATTAAGGTAATTTATTATAAAAATTCGAAAAAATTGTGAAACCTCTGGAGCACTTAGGTTCAGGCTCAGTTCTTAAAAGTTGAATTGATGTATGAAAATATTGGAA
This sequence comes from Chymomyza costata, assembly GCA_018150985.1. Classification (NCBI taxonomy): domain Eukaryota; kingdom Metazoa; phylum Arthropoda; class Insecta; order Diptera; family Drosophilidae; genus Chymomyza; species Chymomyza costata. Next base: position 8,578 of record JAECWU010000093.1, on the reverse strand, counting down.
AATATTTTTTCTTTGCATGTTATTTAAATTCTAATTAAAAGTGTCTTTATAGGTTTTTAAGACTTTGAATTAAAAAACATATTGAGTTATAATAAATAATGTGAAGAATTTATTTTTAAAGCTTAGTGGTAGTGTATTAAATGCATTTAAATGCACAATGGTCTTCTTACTAGTTATAGTAATATAAAACTTATTTTTCTTTTTTTTTTAAGAAAACCATACCATATTTTGCATCCGCTTAATTTAAAGGGTATCCTTCAATGCTGCTAACCCAAGTCACATTTCGTTCTGGCTATATTTTTGGATTCAACATCGCATGACTTTGAGTGTTGATTATATTTCGAGGCTTTTGGCATCAACTCACTTCTCAGATAATAGCTTGCTGGTTGCAGCTAGCTGCGTGGCATGCAACATTTGGCACGCTGATTGAATGCATTTGGAGCGTTAAAATAAATGCACTTGCAATATGCAATACTTTATATACTTATATGTACTAGATATATATATTTATGTAGTAGATATAAAGTGCTCTTTCAAACACATTTTACAGAAACTGTTTTCAATCAAGCCTAAAGCCACAATCTATGCGTCACTGAATCTCCCATATATTTAAGATTAAACACAATTTAGTTGCCGTAAATCTAGCAAATTAATAGCTTACGTGCTTTAACTCGAAAGCTCATATTTTAATAGAGTTTTTAATTAATTTAAATTGCGCATTTTAACATTATTTATTAATGAGCTTAACGCTAATTCAACAATATGTCCAGCCACAATATGTGTCAAAAGTTTCGGGACACTTGAAACATTTTCGAAACTTTTTTCGTTAGCATGGTAGTGTTTTAAACTTATAAAAAAACTATATTTTTCGTTATGCAATGAACACAAACTCCCATTAAAATTTTGCAAGAATTGCTTGCTAACTTGTGCCTTTTTTTAGTAAGTATTTTAGAGACAAATGGAAATTTGAGAAACCTTTTAAAACACTACGCTAAAGGAAATCATTTTTACTCAAATACTCAACTAACGCATAGACTTTTTTAACCAAAGATACAAAATTTTAACATCCTGCTTTTCTTTTACTCTATCAAGAAATTAAAATAAAACTGCAGTCCGATACCTCCTCAACAAACGTTAAAACACAAATATAACTAAGTATAAACATTATGCCCTAATAATCTATACGCCAAATCTTTTGATATACACATCTCTCTATGCAATCCCAAATCACTTGGCGTATACTTAATTTTAAGATAGGTTTTAGAAATAGTCCAAAGAAGTTTGATTTACTTTTAATTTGTTATACCCTGTACCAAAGGAATTATAAGTTCGTGCAAATGTATGTAACGCTCAGAAAGAGGCGTGGTAGACCCCCTAAACTATATATATTCTTGATCACTATCAACAGCCGAGTCGATGTAGCCATGTCTGTCTGTCCGTCTGTTCGTATGAGTAAAAGAATCTCAGAGACTATAAGAGCTATGGAGCTGAAATTTTACCTAAAGATGCGCATAATAGTGACGCAGATGAAGATTTTCGATTTATGTTGATATCTGACCCCCAGCCTCCATAGGAGAATTTCGCGTTTTACTTATTTTTATGTGAATTTTTCCGATATTTTATACCTTACTCTGTAAACCAGTGCGGAGACAAATCCAACAAACCATAGATCATCAAAATCGGCCCAGCCGTTCTTGAGTTATAAATAGTGTAACTAACATAACTCTTAACTCTCTTTTATATATATGATGATTATAAAAAAATACTAAAAAAATTTTTTTAAATTTTCGTTTGGCGTTTATATCCCTTCGTACCGTATTTTTCTGATATAAAAATTCATACAAATTAATTGAAATTCAATGAAATGATAAGTTAAATTTTAAGATAATCATGAATTTCTAGTGCAATAAAAGTTATAAGCATTTATTTTTGGGAAAATATAAAAACAATTATTATTAGTAAGTCTATTGAAGTAAAGATAAGCCATAAAGGTACAAGTCAAAAATAGACATTTGACTTTTAAGACGCTATATCTTAGAAATTTCTTATAAAATACTAAAACGAGTATTTATGTATAGTTGCACCATATTACACAGACCAACATGGCTTAGTTGTTGGAAAGCTATGGGTCATTTTCGAAGTAATTTGCTGCGTAGAGTCCGAATCCGGAGCCAGAATTAACCTATCACGTCAGAATTAAGAGATATTTGAGGTTATTTACCCGAAAAACGGTGTTTTTTCCTACTTTTGAGGTTATGTACAGGGTGCAAACAATTTTTGTGGTCTGTCACTCCAGTCACATCATTTAGTACCACTCTGACTTACCCTTTAATTTAAAAGTTCAAGCGATCATTTACAATTTTTTTTGCAAAGTTATGGCTATTCAAAGTTACGAAGTATATCCCTCGAGGTCATAAGCATTTGCATTAAGCCTTGGAGACAATAACACAGGATTCGGATTCTACGCAGCAAATTACTTCGGAAATGACCCTTAGCTTTCCAACAACTGACATAACCCCAGTATTTGTAGGCCTGTGTTATCTTCCCATTCCGATGATTTACGATTATTTTTAAGTATTACACAAAACTAAATACAGTCGAACTAGTGAATTCATACCGGAGAGGAGAAAAAATAACGCCACATTTCGAACTTGATATCATGCCAAGAAAGGATTTGTTAAAGTTTTTTAGATAAAGTATAATTTTTTAGGTAAAAAATACTTATTTGACGTTAAATTTAGCATGCGTTATTTTTCACTGTGTAGACAATTTTTATCAAGGCAATAATGGGAGCAATGTACCCGAAAAAAATGTTTTATAGAAAAACTAATTAGAGGTTGTTCTAAGGAAGCTCGAATCTAACATGGTGGCCATTGGAGGCCCCATCAAATAAATAATAATAATTTATAATAAGTAATAATAATAGCTATTGGGGTAAGGGATTTTTTTTTCTCAGTTCTTTTTAGTTTTGAGCAGAGGTCAGATATCTTTTAAGCTCAAAAAAAAAATTCTTTTGGATAAAAAAAATTAAATATTAAATATCTTTCTTCGTTTACGATACGTGTCTTGTCAAAGAAAACTCGTTATCGCCATATGTGATATATGTACAAATAGATCGTACCTTTTCGGTACGACAATTTTGACACTATGAAAGTAATTTCAGTTTTATGTAAATTATTTCGAAAATGCTTGGACGCCAAAGGTTCCAGCAGCCATTACATTTTTCTTATTTCTGAACTATAGCGCCAGGTTTATTTAATTTTCATGCAATATTTAAAGCTTACAATGTTAAAAGTTCAAGATTCATTTACCAAATTTAAGAGTCCAGTGTCAAGAAACTTTCGACCAATACTGTATATGCAAAAGTGTGCGCCAGCAAAATAGACTTTGACAATATGACCAACACGTGGACAACAATATCGATTTACTCAGACTCTGTCTCTGAGGCATGCTCTCTACTCTCCCTAGCTCTCTCCGTAGCTAACTCACTCTATGTTTACTTCTCTAATTGCAGCGGATATAATACAGGATTTGGCAAATTAAACTAATTGCCAGTTGAGAGACATAACAACAGCCGCAGCAGCAACAACAACAACAACAATACCAACAACAATGGCAACAACAGAAGCTGATATAACAACAATCTGGCAACGACAGGCCAGGAATATGAGCCATAAAGCTTACTAAAAATGTTGACATTAAAATTAAGTAAGTTAAAAAAAGCTGGCATACATAAATATGAATTGAAAATTCTAGCATGTAAGCATATAAATAGATATATAACAAAAAAAAAAACAGAAAACTAACTAAGGCGCGTCTTTTTTTAAAACTGAACTATATAAATATTTCGACCAAGCAGTTAAATTTTTATATATTATACATAATTAAATAAACAGCCAGTAAAATGTAATTCAAAAAAACTTGACAGAAATAGTTGTGAAAAAACGAAACAAAACAAAAAAAACAGAAAAATATAGAAACTTAGAATACTATAAATATATAATAGTTCAAAATAGCAGCACACCAAATACACAAATAATAATGTTTATTTTAAATAAAATTGGTTTTAACGTACAGTAGATACACATACTTGAAGCTCTGAGTTCCAAAAACAATATTAGGTTTATTTTGTCAATGCAAAAATATTTATGTAGAAAGTTATGTGAAATAATTTCGAGAAAAGATATAATCGAAATAAACTGAGTGTGCGACTGTGCTATATGACGGTGTGTTAATTTTGTCACAAAGTATGACGTCATGTGCTGGCACAAAAAGAAAAGAAAAGAAAATATTTCAAGTATTCTGTGGGCAATTTTGATGTTCGTAACTTTTTGAAAGATTTGTCGGGCAGAAGTGCCAAAAGCTAGAGAGGCAGCAACGTCCTGAACTACTTTTGTTAAAAGCTTTTTTTTTATATAAGTGAAGTTTTAATTTCTTTGCTATGGAAGATAAGCAAATACATTGTATATATGTATTGTAATATCCAAAACTTTGTCTTTTATGCTTTTGAATAATATTTGTTTCCAAAAACTATTTTGTTTATTTATAAATATAAAAAGTTTTGTAGCCAGTACGACATAGGCCTTCAACCCGCCCTACCAAAAATATTTTCTAAAAGAGCAATGCAGCCTTACAAATACTTTTTAACAGTTTTTTTTTGAGCTCATGCGTTTAGTCCAGTGGTGGGCAAACCCATACAAACAAACAATTCTTTGTATGAGTAAGCAACGCAGTTAGCAAGACCGCTGAAGAGCGCAATAATGACGATCAAGCACAAACGAGAGAGAGAGATAGAGAATTGTCACACCTACACTGTGCATTTGCCGACTGCGCTGCGGTAAAGTTTTGAGCCCTATTCAGGCGTGTTGGGTAAATTGAGAGACTGCCCACCACTGGCTTGGTCAGACACTTCTGCTTTTCTGGCTCGTTGTTTTTGGGTTGCTCATGTCCTGAGTCAGGCACTTGTGCATTTCTGCACTACAAAGTGAATACCCTAATTAAGTTTCGGAAAGTCAATGTTTTATTTCTTCAGTTTTTCTTTCTGGTATGGTGCTCGGGGTACTAGATCTGGAGAGTATGGTGAATGGGACAGCATTTCGTACCTAATTCATAAAAGTGACTACCGTTGCGCATATGAACGAATGTCATAGCTCGGATAGCTTTTTCATGTCCAAACTCTGCAGCCTAGTTCCTTACTTACATGCTTCGATCGTTCAGAATTTTTCCCTGGATTTTATAGATAGTTTATGATTTGACTACCTTTTTTTGGATGAACTGAACAGTCGGCGTCTCTTGTGCTGGTACAACCACAACGGAACTCTTTACCATTAAAATTGCGTTTAAAACGCTTTTCCAAGATTTTCGTGATGACCAGCACGCAAAATGCTTTTTTCCATTTCCGTAAATATTCAAGATATTGGCTTCCGAACACAAACTCAATGTCACGGATTCCTTTGAATTTTAAGGAGTCCATTAATAGTTGATTGGAGCAGTGATACATTCAAAGTTACTAAACTAGTAACTCCAAATAGTGCACTGAATTGTCAAACTAACAACAATCGGACAAACTAAACTTGGGTTCCCGCAATCTGGTACATTCGGTAATCTTTAGTACAGATTTGCTTCAATATCGAAAAACAATATTCGTTTTTCAGATCGGTGAGAGAAAATACTTATTTGATGTAAATTTTAGTACTGCGACAAAGTTGCAAATTTTTCAAAAATCATTAAAATAATTATTTTTTTGGTCAGTGTAAATTTACATTTTTAACTCAGTTTACTTGTAATGAAAATCTATATTATGAGTAATTATTCCACCGAATTTGTGTCTCCTGTAGGAAGAGGGTTGTTTGTCTTTTCGGAATTCGTTAGGCAGTCAAAAACTCAAAGACTGCCAGGGTTGCCATAGTTATATACTTAAGTGATAGTGATAGCTTAAAATATGTGGCTTTGAATTTTTAAACATGCTAAAAAAAACTATCATTACTTTTGCATTAGCATAACTTTATTTACTTTTTTATAATAATACATATGTCCACTTCTTAGCTCTATGACTTTCTCAAAGGCTAAAGGGAAGCATCGAAATAATATTGATTGAAGGTTCCAGTGAAGTTTGCTATCCCTAAGCAGCTATGTTATGGTGGCTAAATAGGTGAAGAGGGGACCAGAAGAGTTTAGCTCAGATGAGATTAGTTTCTGGGGAAAGCTTCAACTTAGCTTTCCAGTGCTGTTAAGTACTTAGCAATATTAATAATAATATTTGTACATGGAAAACAGCACCTGCGACCCTTAGGATCTATTGTACTCCCTATAATGCTTAGAGCTTCTCTTGCAATTTAGTTTTCAATAAGTAATTAGTATACAAATTCTTAGGAAAAAGGTAGTGCGGAATTGAGGGACTGTCGACAGTCACCACCGGGCTTCTACTTTTTACTCGACATCCCGGCTAAAAGCTTCTGCTAGAGCTTTTGGGTGATTTTTTAAGAGCTTTCGGATTTTATTTAAAAAAAAAAAAACACATAAAATTCAGAAAAATGCATGAAATCTTTATCTGAGTCGATAGAACGATCTGTATAGCTTAATGTTTAAAGATGCCTTCATGTAAATGTTGACTGCAGCTGCGGCTCAAATGGTTCATACGCTGGGTCCAATTTTGGCGCACTCTCTCTCCAACATATCGGCTGGTATCTCACGAATAAATTCTTCAATATTGGGTTCCAGTTCCTCAACCCTTGCTGGCTTGTTGCTATAGACATGAGCCTTAACATAGCGCCACAAAAAATAGTCTAAAGGCGTTAAATCGCATGATCTAAGCGGCCAATTGACCGGCCCCAAACGTGAAATCAAGTGTTCACCGAACTCACCTCTCAATTGAGCCATTGTTTCGCGTGCTCTGTGGCATGTGGCACCGTCTTGTTGAAACCACATGTCAGCCAAGTCCAGCTCTGTTGCCAAAAACAAAGTTGCCAAAAAATCACCTTTTAGATTATTTTTGTTTCAGCAGACTAATTAACTTTATTTTAATATTCAGAACTCTCTATGCTGTATGCAATAAATAGCAATTGCTTATAGACAGCATTGTTATCGATAGGGTTAGATTTGTTATCGATGGGGTTAGATTTGTTATCGATAGGGTTGCCAGTTTCCTTACGACAGTGAACGCTGCTGGCTGCTAGTCAAGCTTGCCACACTCTGTATTAAATTTAAAGTTTTAAATTCTGCAACTACTACTGTTTTGAAAATTTTTAACTCCAAACGTTACAATATTTTAGCACCTACTGTTCTATAAAGCAAAATTTATTATTTTAATAACTTTCTCCATTTGTTTATTTCTGAATGCATCAAAAATACACGATTTGAATAATTTCCATGCAAATGCAAATGCAAAATATTATTTTGAATAATTTTGAATTTATTTTGTTTTTTTTTTTTTATTATTAATTATGCGCTTGTGGCCAAATTTTTGAGGCCTGACATATTTGATGGCGACAAACGAAAATAACCAAACTATTTTGGTTAAAGTTATGTAAAAATGGCTAACACCAAAAACCAAATGGCCAACAAACCATAAGCCATGTGCAAAAGCCAACTTTGAGGTTTTGGTATTAAAAAAAAACAAAATTTGCCAAAAACTAAACAAAAACAAAAATTTTCAACAAAAATGGCATAAAAATTGTTTTGGCAATTGTTTAAATGAAAATGTATGATGGCATATGGAAATTTGAAAATCAAATAAACAGTTTTGTTGGGCAGCCGAAGCGAGGCATTGAGCCGTATAATTTGTGGCACATATGCAAGCTTCATGCCCCTGCCCGCCAACAACACAGACGCAAAATGGCGTTTTAATTGCATTTGTTGGCAACAAAAAATAAGTTCTCGCGCGCAAAGAAAAAGGGAAACCCGCGCGGCAAACAGAAACAGGACGCTCATTAGCCTATTGTCTCGCTCTATTATTTGTCTCACTTTTTGTGATTTCTCTCTCTCTCTCCTACTCACCACAAAGCCATTCAAAATTATCGTAACAATTTTTATTGACATTGTCTATGGTAAAACAATGCAAATGATCAACTAATTGCTCTGCTAATTTCAATTGTAGCCAGGATTTTATGTTCAATATGTATGACCCCCCTGCGCTTACCCGACTAACACTCCAGGCTCCATCACATTGTCGTCTATAATAACAAAATTTTAATTACAAATTAACAAAGCCAAATTGCCTCGCTTGCATTTAAATTGAATTGTGTAAATTTGTAAATTAATTTGCATTGCAATTTTCCATTTGCAACCAAAATCTGGCAGCGACTTTTCAATCGATTTATTTTTTTTAGATTTTTAATGATCTCCACACTATTAATTAGGTTCTAACTGTGAGTGAATGTATTTCCAAAAAAAAAGTGTTATAATCGTAATGCTGTAGGAAAAATTTCGATACTTTTCAAACGATTTTGAGCATAACAACCCTGCGCGTATATCCCAGAAGTGATTCTGTGCAAATTAAAAGAACACACGAAAACGGCTTAGAGACTGCCGAAGGATTTATAAAAAAAAAATAATTATACGCTGTTGTGTTACAGAAAAC
>JAECWU010000092.1:0-173259 GCA_018150985.1 Chymomyza costata | reverse complement strand
TTTATTCTTTTTGGGCTTTAATGTGTAAAGCTTAAAACTGAATTTGGCAAAATGAATTTTTTGCCCCATAATTAGTCTGCATTTCATTTCATTCCTATTTATAAGTCTGTTGGGTCACTTTATTGTTTCCAAGTCAGAGGAGCTCTTGTGCACGTACCAGCTCCCCGTATATATCTTAATTTTTGGACATAATAAAGCAACTTTGAATTTTTTATAAAATTGTCTAAAAAATCTGTCGTGCTAATATAAGGATTTGGAAGAGCCTATGAAGCAGCAGTAATTAAGATAAATTCCGCGTAGTTTGTCAGCTAGTCTTAATTTTATAACAAAATTTTCTCTAAGTGTTGATTTAGAGCATTTTCCACAATTTATGCGTTTTCCATGCACGCTTGCAGGCATACATTTTACAAACAAGTTGCGTGCATATCGTATCATATATCTTGAAAATTTGCATAATTTTGTATTTGCCACTTGTTGTTGCTGATTGATGACAACATTAAAATTTCAAATTTATGACAACCAAAATGCATAAACACATATGACACAAGCCTATTTGCAATTCAATATAAACGCATTCACGGCCAACTTATTTAAAGTCAATTTCGTATTCTATCAAATCGGCTTATATACAAACTGCTGTGGTTCCTCTTCATATATTCTAATTTATATACATTATTTTTTTTTTTTTAGTATGTTTTATTTACATATTTAATGGTTGGCCATAATTATTCTAGATAATATAAATTGCAATTCAAATATATTATGCATTTGGAAAATAACATTTATAATTGAAAATTGAGTTTATATAAGCAGAGACACATTTATATAGTTGCAAAAATCAGTTGTCAGCTGGCATGAAGCGTTTGGAAGCACCTTAATTTTAAAATAAATAATAAATATATCAAAATGACTGGCAAGCCTTGAACACACCTACTCACCTATACCCAAATGCATATTTTGTAACCCAGCAAACAAATTCGACAGTAAACAACTATTGAACCAGAAAACGGAAGTATTATAGTATATGCAAACATTTTTCTTGAACTTCTAAGAATTTAAAAATATTTTCAATATTGTTTTATAAATTTAATGATATTTTGAAACGCATCTGTGTTAGCGAGGGATAATGCTTCAATTGTATATGAGGTATTAACAGGATCCTGTTAGTTGCAAATTAACTCTTAATTATAAAAGATTTGTAGCCGGAGTGGAATAGGAATTTTCCGAAGAATACAAGACTGATACCAAAGGTCAGCACAACTTTTGCAGCTAAATTTCCATGCCTTAGATACATAAATAAATTTCTATACAATCAATTTCTACAGTAATCATTGTGGTATCAGAAATACTGATTTCGCTTATCAAAAATAAATTTAGGGCTATTTTTAATGAAAAACCCTTTTCTAAGTGGAAAAAGGGCTTCAAAAATTGGAATACCACGAAAAGCCATAATGAGAATTTCCATTGTAAAATATTCCCGGAAATATGTTAGGACGCACTCTTAATGCATCTCTCGATTTTATTAAAAAGTTTTGTGACGTCATCATCGCCATCATTTATTCTGTTCAGGTTGGCAAGTTGTAGCGTATTTGTGTTTACCTTAACGTAGGTTAGGTTAGGCTAGGGCGGCAGTTGGAACTTAGCGTTCCAACTCACAAAGGCCAAGAATAGGCCCATTGTGAACCGCTACGGTGGACCTTCGACCACCCTTCTCTTCTCAAAAGGTCTCGTGTATGAGATAAAAGTCACAGCGATCCGGCGGCCTGAGTGAACCTCGAGAGGCATTTTGATCTCTGTTCTGAGAGCTGAGATATCATTAAAACTGTAAGACTCAAGGAAGCAAACCTTGTCCACACAGTCCAGGGCAGTGACAGAAAATGTGCTCATCGCCACATCTTCTACAAAAGAGCGTTAAGCCTCGATGCGTCGGTTCCCTCCAGCCATTGTTCGGTGATAGCTCGGATTACGGTCGAGCATTGAGCTCTGTTTAGACAGCAAAGTTTCTTAGTTCTATCGGCCAAGTTTGCCGTGAGATCCTGCAAGTGTTCGATATACGATTCCACATTTGGTTTGCAGTGAGAACGAAATGGTTTCGTAATCTCAGTTTACAGCTGGCCATAGGTATGCCCAGGCCCTCCTTGTCCTAACCAGTTCATCTGCAATACAATTGCCCTCGATATCTCTATGTCCTGAGACCCAGATGTGGTGGATTGAAAACTGCTCAGCCATCTCCTCCAGAGACGAGCGACAGTTATTCACTGGCTTCATGCACGATGTCAACGAGGCGAGGGACTTAATAGCCGCCTAGCTGTCCGAGTAAATGTAGATATTCTTGTTGCCTACTTGTAAGTTTTTTATTTTTCTTAGAGGCTCCTTGATTGCCATGACCTCCGCCTGAAAGATACTGCAGTGATTCGGAAGTCGATAAGACGTTCTGACGTTGAGTTTCATAATGTAGACGCCTCCGCCTACACTAGCTGCGCTTGGTACACCGATATTCCACTCCTTCCACCATAATATAAATATTATTTAAACATAATTAAAAGGATAAGAGTTGGTGTGCTAAGCAAGCTGTGACAAAGCAAAGCCTGCCTAAATAAACTTTTCGCTTATAAAACAAAAGAGTTCTATTCCTAAGATACACTTATGGTTTGCTGGGTTACTTTGATATTGAGTAACTCAAAGCCATAGCTTGTGGAAGTTCAAGTCATTGCTTATAAATGTTTTAGCTGCTATTGTTGTTATTTTTGTTATCTTGTTGCTGTTGTTGTTATTGGCTCTTGCATTATATATAAATTATATGGCGTGCAAAGGTCAAAGGCAAAACAACAATAAAGCCAAGTACAAGACCTTAACTGACTTTGACTGCATGCAAATGCCCTTTGTTGGCCATGTTGTTTTTGTACTTGTGCTTTTGACAGCTAAAGGATAATAATATTGATTGTCTATGGTGCAAAGTTTTAGTTTACAGTGCTGTTTGGCTTAACTTGCATTGAATTCGGCTTGGCCGGGCTTTTTGGCGGCCAACTTGCTCACACGACGCCATTTTATGCTGTCTGTGTGTGTGTGCTTGTGTGTAGTTGTCTGTTTGTTTCTGTCTGTGTGCCACTTCTAATGGCTTTTTAATTGAAGCACAAAATTCAATGAATAAATAAGACTGAGGCAGCAAAAGGAAGTGTGCTATGTAGTTTCAGATACGGAATTATTTCAATGAAGCACAGCAGACTATTTGTTTGTCGGCACAAAAGTGCTAAAAGGAAAAATTCTATAGACGGAAAAAGAAAATTTGATAATAGACTTAAACTTTGTACATTTCTGAATATGGAAAATGGCAAAAGTTTTCATAATTTGAATGGTTTTGTTTGATTAGTCAAAACAATTGTTTGTGTGTGTGAAACTTAAATTTTGGCTTTTTTAGTTTAAATTTAATAGGACACTTGACTGTCATAAATAACAATTAATTTAAGTGTTAATTAGACAATTTTGCCTTTTTATAATAAAGAAATTTGACTTAATTATAAAATACCAAATTGGAAGAAATTTTTTTTAGAGCATGGAATATAAACTCTCAATTAGTTAAAACAAGTCACGTACTATATGCTGTTGGTATTTGTGTTTTGAAAATTGTCAGTGAGCGCATATTAATCAATACATTAAAAGCTTAGTAGCCAAAACAAGGCTTGGTGTTTGTTAGCATGCGAAACATTTTATGATTATGAATAACTTTGAAATCAGTTGCCATAAAAGTATATAGTACTATATAGTATAGTAATTTCTAGTTATTCGGGTATCTTTAAAGCTCAATTGTTTTCTATAGTGCCGAATTGTTTTTCGATTTTTTTTTTTTTTATATTTTAACGAATTTTTCAAAAACCAATATTTTTTTTCTGCTCATATTCTGATTCTGTTTAAAATTAGATGATTTAAAAAAAAAAAAAAATGACTTGCTTTTTTCAGTTTTTTTTTTCTAAATGAAAATTCCTTTGTTTACGAACAAGATTTGAAAGATTTGGGGAGAAGAATTAAATCGATAAACGTAATAGTTATTGAGACACCTCGCTTTTGAAATATTCTCGTTTAAGACATGAATAGCATAGGTTATAGTGCTCAGATCAGTATGAAATGACAAAAATAGTCTCAAGAGTATGTAATTTAGCAATATTGACAAAAATAAATGCTCACATGAAAATAAAAAAGTTATAACCCAATTACTTATGTGCGGAAATCGCCTTTAAGAATGTCCATTTAGATATTCTTCCATATGTTACCCTTCAGTTTGGTTCAGGCCTGAGTCATGAAATCATGCCTGAATTTTCAGTACCAGCCATGAATCTACGCATAATTTGTCACTGAATTGAACATATGCATGTTCTATGGCTTAGGGCCTGTACCTCAGTAGTAACAATCAGCTATGAATTCAGTGCTGATTGACTTTGAAAAGTCATGCCGGATATCAGGGGTGAATTATTTAAAATATTGGACGTGAATTCAGTGCTGATTTGTTTTTGAAAGTCAGGTCTGAAATCACAAGTGAGCAATTAATACACTGGAACAAATTTACTTCATACATTTTTAACAAAACTTTATTATCAATTTTAATTTTAATTTAATATTATAAATTAGAGTGGATTGGGTGCAGCCTTAAAATTGCCATTTTTTTGCAACTTCATTGCATTTGTGATTCTATTGGGCCAGAGTCCGCTTTAATTGCATTGATAACATTATTATGTTGAATCAGGTTCTTAAATTTTCTTTTTTTGAGCCTTTTTATTGGATTCTCATTAGGGAGCCCTTTTGCCACCCTGTTACGGGGACTTTTGAGTCTTTTGTTGTAGCGGCTGAATGCAATTTATAAAATGCTAGATTTATAGCTATAAGCATTTAGAATAATTATATGCATTTCGATTTTGAAATATCTACCAGAAAACAATATAAAATGGCAACACTGATCAGCTCTATAGGCAGCCCCTAAAGGTATGCTATGGTTTTTGCAATGTCAGCTGGATTTACAAAGCATACTTCTTTTAGGCTCCCATGCCGCTCAATACTTAAACATTTTTTGACATTAAAACTGAATATAGGATCTTAAATGATGTGGTCGAATCTCCAAGCTTATATTTTTTTTGTATTTTTGAGCTTATTTCGAAAAACTGTCGGGTTGTGCTCGGATTGATTTAGCGATTCCAAAATTATTCATTCAATAAACTTCTACCTAGAGAAAATCGTTTATTTTTATTTTTGTGGAGTTATTTTTAAAAAGTTATTTAAAACTTAAAAAAATTTTGATTTTGAACGAAGCTATGAATAGAGTCAACATCGCAAAAAGTAAAATTTTTAGCAGCATTTTTTTTACATATAAAATATTTGAAATTCTTCATTAAGCTTTTCTTAAAAAAACAATTTAAAGCGATTAGACTCGGTATAGGCTTACATTGAACATTAAAACTATTATATTACCTGGTTGAGGTAAAACTTTCTATATTTCTAATTGAATTCATTTTAGTTGCCAATTAATTTTAATAATTACAAATATTGCGCATTAATTGAACTGTTCAATATCATCTAGCAGCCCAAGCTTAACAATGCCTTTAAAATAACAAAAAGGATACTTATTTGAAATCTGATATAAGCTTGGCATAATGAGTTGGCAATTTGGGCAGCCCCAGGCTCTAGTTTTGAAATTTAAAAATATCTGCATATATAATGAAATATATATATATATATATATATGGGAAGGCAAGAGTGTTGTATCTGTGTGTTTATCTATTTAACGTTTTTTGCATTGTGTATGTGCGTGTGAGCTCTCTTGATTCTTGCTACAAAATGGCAGCAAACCACAGCTGCAAAGACCGCATAACCGCAAAAACACGTGCTGTATATGGCCACAACACAGATACATACATACAGACTTATATTCACACAGATACACACATATGCACATATATACCATATTGTTAAGTGCTTGTTGTTGGCTAATATTTGGGGCTTGTAGTTTTGGCTGTGAAATTTTCCTGCGGAATGATTGTTTATGTTTTTCATAAATTTAATATTGTGCAGTTAAGTTGTTTATATATTCAAACAAATAGCAATAAACGTAAATGGTTTATAGTTTATTGGATTTTTAGTCCACAGATACAGATACTACAGTCACTTAAGCATTTAACTATTTATGTGTTCTGAAAATAGCTTTTGTTTTAAGGCTTCAGTCATAAAAAACATGCACAGCTGATGAGTTGACCACAATCATAAATTAATTTTGAATTTTATGTGTCATTTGCATTTTTATGTTCCTGGTTTTAATTACCACAAAATAACTTAGGTCAACTTTAAGCTAACACTTGGCTAATTTTTCCATCCGTAGTAGAATCTGGCAAAGAAAAAATAAATTGAGATTGAGCCGCTAAAAATTATCGACATTAATCGATTAAAATTTTGAATGGAATCAAACTTTATTGTTCAAACTGATACCTCTGTATTTTATTTGCCAAAAACGAAAAAGTGACTGACTTCTCATACTGCGTATGCAAAAAGAATTATAAGCCTCGGTGAGCATAGGTTTCTTCTTCTTTCTAGCGATTCGAGAATCGATACAGCCATCTACGGCTGAGCATTCATTAGTCTCCTTTTTATTTCAGACCCTATCGCTAATCAACAACAAAGTTTTGAATTTTGCTCAATAAAAAAAATGAAGAAAAATATTGATCACTTGACGAAACAACTACAGAACTTTACATTAATAAAATCCTTAATTGATATTTTGGAACCTTAAATTCCAACCTTATCAGTCAGCTCTAAGCCCAACCGACATATCTTTAGTCGTAACTCTTTAGTTAAAAATCTACAACAAAAATAGTGTAAAGCCAATCTTCATTACTTACAAAACTTTTGCATCAATCTAGCTTTTTCCTCGCAATTTATTACATTAAACACGATCCAATACGGACACCCTAAAAATTCTTCCAGTTTGAAACTGAGAACAAGCATGATACATAAGCAACTTGCGAGCTGTCAAAATAAGTTTTCCTATAAAAAGAGCTGAAACTGCAGCCGCAACAACCACATCCAAAACTTTCCATCTACAAGCAGTAGGAAAATACAAAAAAAAAAATAAAAAATTTAAAAAGAACTACGTTAAAAGAAAGCTTGTTAAATAAGACTTCTAAATTCATTTGGCCCGTAAAAAAAAACAACTTGACACCCGGGCCAAAGCAAAAACAAACGCCAAAAAAGTCAAAGCCCGCAAAAAAAAGGGCCAAAAACTTGGTCAAAAACTTCATCAAACGCCTCTGAACTGTTGTTGTTGTACTTTTTGTACCAACTGTGTTGTTGCAGGCTAGTCAGCTTAATATAAACAGTAACAGCAATAATGTGGGCCCAAAAGTATGCAACACTTGCTGCATAAGTCGCTCAGCTGTTTACTCAGCTGGTCCTTTGGTCGGCCATGTTTTGTTCTGGCTGCTGCATTGCTCGTTAAATATGCATTGTGAATGTTTTGTTTGTGCAGCCATTTTATTTTGCTTGGTGTTTGTTTTTTTATACCCTGCAGCCATGTGTAGCCATATGACCATATACAACAGAAAAAACTCCATAATTTGTTTATGACTTGATAAACAGAATTGACTTGGGTATGGATGGAGCCAAGTTCGTGTGTTTAAAGACATCAAAATTTAGGTACAAGGTAGTAAAAGGCATTAATTGTCAATTAATATTTTTAAATCGTAAAATGAGAATCTGGATACAAATATTTTGAAGCTGCTTAAGTGGGCCGGGTTGCAGAAAGCCTTTAGTTTTTTTTTTGCCCAAACTTCATGCAACGTTGGAGACAAACAAATTTTCCACATTTATACTTTTTTTTTATATTAAATTTAGAATTATTAAAATCGGCTAAGAACTTCAAAAGATATGCAAATACGATTTCTCTTTAAACTGCAATAAACCTCCATATTCTTTAGATATATTAAAACTTATGGTATATAGCAGGTACACTAATTTTGGTATAAAACTTACAAAGAAATCAGAAAATAAACTTTTTGTAATCATTATAGCCCCTAGCAAACTATTTCGCTTTAATATGCCTAGAAACTTAAATGCCCGTACGCAGCCGAAAAAACGCTTCAGTACAATAACTTCAACATAATTACTGCCGTAACGAACAGTGTGTGCCTAAGAACGCAATATGGTTTGTTTTTTTGCTTTTTGGTACTTTTTTGTGATCTTGAAGTTAAAGTGCAATCTGTATACAATAAGCTGTATTTTTTAAATGAATTTTTATTATTACTTTTTTTAACACTTGACAATTTTTCGATTTTTTTTCAAAGAAACTTTATTTTATGTTCAAAATCCAAATAGGTGACGAGCAACAAAAATTAATTTTTGCAAAGTTAAGAAAAACAAAATGGCGCCTATAGAGAGCTACGAGTACATGACTAATTTTCGGAGAGGCCTCTACGGCTGCAGTTTTTTGACGTCGCCATTGATCTGAAACATAAAAAAAATTTTTTTCCTCTTAATCGATGATCCATAAGCAAGTGAGCCACGTTGGTGTTTTGAAAAATATCAATTTAAAACAAAATGCTATAAGTTTGAAAAAAAAATATTTTTCGTAAAAAAAAATCATGAAACAAAAAAAATTTAAAATGAAAAGTTTTAATTGTCTTGACAAAATACTACGTGGCTCACTAGAAAATTATGTAAAAATTGTATAAAAATTTCAAATCGATCGGATAAAAATTGACTGAGTTATACGTGAAGCCATTCGAGAAAAACGCGTTATTAAAATAGTCGCAAGGTGGGATGCCATACGCCCGTGGCTTTTAAAGGAGAGACATTTTTTTTTTTTAAATCACTTTACCTAAATTTTACCTAAAAAGTTTACCTAAAAAATCGAATTTCTGAAGATTTTACAGTGGTGTTACCCCTTAAATAATTCGTCGGATAATAATTAATTTAATAATGTTCACATTTTTTCCACAAAGTCATGGGGCAACACTGTTTTGTTCGCACGTCTACGTACAACTACCAAACACGCTTGGAAATGAAATTTCGCGACTTTTCTTTTATAAAGTTTGTTCTTTTCTGATCTTTTGTTTTTTTTTTTTGAAAAATGCTTGCAGTGTATTCGCCTGTCAGGCAACGTCTCAACTGATTCAAAATGGTTTTTATTTTGTTGGTTTTAATAGCTCTTGTATTTGTGCTTATGCCTTGCATATTTACTTATTTGCATTGTTTTTACTTCAGCTTGTTTTAACGCCTTAACACGCCCCCTTTACAGCCAACGCCTACATTCGCAATCTCTGATGTTTTTACTTTTTCCAGTTTATAATAAAGGAAACTTTTTCCATATCATGCCATAGTGCTTTTTTGTTACTTATGCTGTCTTTAGAGTCTTGTCATTTGTTGTCCCTTCTTACTTGTTACTCAAAGTTTGCCAGCCAAAGACAATGAAAACTGTTGCAATATGCTTGGCTTATAGTAAAATGCAGTTTTCTACTTTCTATGGTTTATGTTTGTTAAGCTTTTGTCTGAGCTCAACTGCCTTGACAAATTCGCGCGTTAATTGGCTTAAAAAAATAAACCAACAAAAAAAAAATAGTTGCCGAATTGCAACTTACTGTGTCAAGGCACCTACTCCTCTACTCTCTATTCCCTGCTGCTCTTAAGTCAACTTATGCACAATAAGTTCATAGTTTTGGCCAACTCCCCTTTTAGCCCATACTGTGTATGTTGGCATTGTTTTTCCTGCTCATCATTGTTTGCATTGTTATTGCTCCTGGTCTGTCATTTGTTTCATTGGCAATTGCTAGAAATTGTCTGCTCTTCCCCTTGCTTCCCTCCGCACTTGTTTTTATGACTTTTACGCTCCAATTTTATTACCAGTCGCGACCAGTGGTTCTATAGTCCTTATACAAAACGTTAACTGAGGGGTCCTTGCCCTATAAACTTGGCCGACAGTCTCGCTGCTATCAAGTTTTTATAACTCAATTTTCAGGTTTGGGGCGCGAAATTTCCAGCACTTGACTATTTCCAGGGTTGTCGTTGTTGTTACTGGCTTTTTTGCTTTTGGCCTTGTTATGCATTCTTTTGCACTTGGCTTATTTAATTGGTTTATAATAATGAACACACTACAAGGCAAACAACGCAGCTTAATTAATTAATATATGCATATTATTAAGTGTATATGCGATATATACAACAATTAGTGTTGCACTCTTTCCGAGATGGTTATATTAACTTATAAAGCAATCTGTGATACTACAACATTTCTTCAATAGGTGCGAAAAATCAATACATTTTGTGGTAGGTGACCGATTCTTCAAGAAAACACTAAAGGCGTAGTTAACTTAACAATTTATTTATTCCTTTGTTCCGTAAACGTTGTACCTGTGCCAACACTTCACACCGAATGCTCTCTCTCTGTCAAAGTACATATACATTTAGCATAGCTTAGCATTAGTTAACATAGGGAGCGAGTTAACATCAGCAGGCGCTGTATGTTAACAGATCTTAAGTATATACATTATGTGTGTTTCCTACTACAATATAGTCCAAATTGTTTTTTTTTTTAAGATTTTATGGGCCGAATTGGACAACCGTTTGTTTTTCGAATTAATTTAAAATTGCTTAGATTTCGTTGTAATGCCCCGAAATAATATTTTGGCTATAACAACTGAGGATAAAACAAGAACCCATCAAAATAAGGTACTGGCCGTTCTTTCATCGGTTTTTAGCATTCTATTACTATATATAAAATCTTGTATTTGGCTAATATCTAAGGTTTATTTGGTTTATTTGTTTATTACTTGCCGCACAAAAAGCTTTAAGCATAGAGATTAATCCATAAATTGTATACCCATGGTACAAAGGCCTGTCAGACCTCATAAACTATGTATATTCTTGTTCAGCATCAATAGCCGAGTCTATATAGCATGTCTGTCCGTCTACCCATATGAAAAAAAGACTATCAGAGCTATAGAGCTTAAATTTTACTAAAATATATTTGATTTATGTCGATATCTTGCTGCCCCCTTCCCCCGTATAAGAACTTCACGGTTTACACTTACACTAAAAAAGATATCGCATCAGAGTTATATTTATAGAGTTTATTATGGCTTATATCATAATAAAGATGGGAATTAAAAAGGAAATTCGCTCCCGCCACGACCATATAGGCGAAGACCCAAGTAAGTATTTATGCCAAAGGTTTTTTAAATATACCACGCACGTTCCGATTCCGAAAAAAATTTGTTGTGTAAGTTGTATGGTTTTATTTTAATTGACTCTCTTTGAACAAGAAAAAAGCATCCTTTAAAGTGTTCGCTAATGGAGATCGGTTAAATACATGTCAAGCAAGTTTTTTTTTTTAAGTTTTTTCCATATTTTTTTACAAAAATTAGTTTATTAATTTCTTATACACGATATGTAGTTATGGACTGTAGGTTCATTTTCAAAGCTGCAGCCATTTTTAAAAAGCTAACACAAATCTAATCGTTTTACTAAAATATAAAAAAATATAAAATATAAAAAAAAAAACGTTCGGAATCTTCTAGTAATTTCGATCCCGGTGCTATTTTTGGGATACGGCAGTCATTTTGTGGTTTACCAGTATTTTTAATACCCGCAGGAATTTCGGCATTTTTAAAAATCCCACCTATATCGCACATTTTAGAATCAATTTCCCGGTGGAATTCCCTTTCCGGTTCTATCTCTAATTTTTAATACTTAACAGCTTACAATTTTATTTAAGTAATAATTAAGGTGTTTTCACATCCTCCGCTCTTTCATGCCTGTTTCAATCGAGTTTATGGCAACGTTTCCTATTTTGTATTTTTAGAGTGGAGACAAGCTCGGATCAACTGATCATTGGCCATGGTCAGAAATGATAAAAGAAGACTTAAGCTCTTGTTGGAGTCTTTAGTCTTTAGTCCTCTACGTGTAGATGCCCTTAATTATTTTATATTGACATACTTTAGTGGAATAGAGGTTACGTACGAACAAAAAGGCTTTCGAGAGAAAGGTGTGGCCGTTGGCGATAGACAACTCTTGTCGGCTCCATCTTAAATCCTCTAAGTGTCGATGACCTGACTTATTTTATATTGACATACTTTAGTGGGCTCTTATATAGAAGTTCCTTATAAAAAAATAGGCTTTAGAGAGGTAAGGTATGGCTGGTGGTGATAGACAATAGGAGAGGTAGATCAAGCACGAGCTACCTTTGTTACCACGTTGTGGAGAGAACGTGTTCAAAGCCATGAGTTCAGGTACGCAGGTGGAAGCAGGTTATTGCCGGCCGAGAAGTAATTATCCGAGTACCAGCTAAATAAAGCGAAGTAGTGTCGGCACACACATATTTAGGTCAAAATCTGAAATTGTGATATTATTCTCCCATAACAGATTTCAACTATGATACCGCAAGGGTATTTCGGCAGCCCGTAGTTGCCTTAACTTACTCGCATTTAGTATGCGCGTTCAAGTGTTGCCCAATTAAGTGCTATTAGTTAAAAACGTACACTCACACACACACATATACATATAAGTCTATATGAATATTTACAAAATGGCCGCAATATTGCAGTTACGTGAAAAAACTCATTTATTAGTTTATTGTTACCCTTATGATGGTGTGTGTGTGTTTGTGTGCTTTTAATTAGCATAATATTATTTTTATATACACTCCATTGCGTTTGGGCATATGCTTATTGCTTATTTGCAGAGTATTAAAACCAAACATATACTTAAACGTACACAAACACTTTTAAATATATGATATACAAGCAGTTAATATATATATACAGGGTGTCAACTTCTGTCAGACATAGTTAGTGTTTAGTAAATTTGTTTTGCTCTTGCCCGAATTGACATTAAAGCCGCTTATGAGCTTTACTTGCCTGACTTGGCCAGGTTCTAGGTCTGCAAATTGTTGGCCACTTAATTTGTTGAGACGGCTTTTGCTGTGCAATTAACTTGGCAATGTGTACCCCAAAGATTTGTCATCTTTTAAGGGCAATAAGCAGTGAAAAAAAGCAGCAAACATATGTGTTTTGGCAAAACTTAAAGCTAACCTTTACTGCATAGTTGTTAAAGATATGACAACTTAAATTAAGTTATCATGGTCTCTTGTGGAATAGCCTTATATGCGTGTCCTTGTTAGCTTGTCCACTGAAACTACAAAATATATAGTAAGCCAGTGGTTTTCAGGTCAGAGAAAGAAAATGTGCTCCTGATTCCCTGAACTTTGCTATTCTTATACAGCAGTGGGTTAAGAACCAAAACAAAAATACGCTTTGGTTTGTTAATTGTATTCTTTGGAAGTCAGTTTGTCTTTGCCTTCATGGCTGCAAATCCAAAAGCAGACTTCCAGATGCCTTGAGAGGAAGCATGGCATCATTTTTGCTATTTTGAATAGTCGCCACTTGCACATACCGTGTGCCTACACAGTGGCTTATGAATTTTTTATATTCCATAGTGCAGATTCCTCGTTTCCGCGCCACCGGAGAGGGTTTATCAGCTTCGCCAGGGAAGGGGTTGTTAAGTCGAACGCAGTGGTGGAAGAAGTCGCATATGACGCAAACAAGGCACTCAGTAGTCTGTTGCAAGTTGTTACTATGGAATTAAAAGTGTTTACAATGTCCAGCATTGCGACAAAGTAGTACACTTTCTTGTAAAAATTCTTTCTTATTGCATAGTTACCCTCATATCCACGGATATGCATCGAGGAAACCGAATTGTTGAGATAAGAGCTACTGCTGTTTCTTCCAATGCTTCTCAAAATTTTCAGCAGATATGCGCTCCTTTGGCTTCTAGACGACATTCCTAGATGTATGTATGTGTCTGTCTTCTCAGGACGTTTTCTTTCTTCCGGGATCAGCATCAGTATCTGCAGCTACCATTTAGCCGCAAATCTGAATTGATCTATGCCGCTTTGAATATATCAATGTAGACCCTTGTTCTTGAAGCATTTATAGCCTTGATCATCGTTGAGAGAACAATATTTAGTTGCGACGCCGACATGGGCTTTTGTGCGTTCCTGACAAGAATTGCATTGTCATCAAATACATATTTGAGCAAATTAACGCAACAAAACTTTATGAAAACTTTCGTGGCCACATAGGTTTGCTCTCATTTGGTTGCCATGAAAAGTTTACGAATTCTTATTTCATCTTTGAGCATTTTTGAAATAGTTGATGGTCTAATGTTATTTATTTTATAATTGTCAACACCATTATGTAGATACTTCAAAATTGTTTGTTTGTTTAATATGCAGCAAATTAGTGGCTTTTAAAGTCTGGCGTATGCAAAGGACCAATTTAATCAACAAATCATCAATAAGTTACATCAACACACTCTGCAGCATATTATCAAATAATCGCTGCAACAAAGTGGCATTCTAGGCAGGCATTTGTATACACAAGCAGTTGCTATAACTGCCATTCAATGACTGGTAACGTGTCGTATACGTATTATAAGTGTCTGCAAATTATGCCATGTGCGTTAACTAAAACCAAACTTCAAAACAAATTAAATTAAACGCTTCTAAATGCTGACAAGCTGTTTTAAATGATAACCAAATAAACTAATGTGACACTCGCAGATACGAGTGACAGACACAGATACATACGCAATATGCACACATAGATACACTCGCACACTCTAACACGCTACATGCACACTTTTTAATTAACGGCACAAACTAAATTGAAAAATTTGATTAAAAAGTTTTTTTTTTGTAGTTGGAAACGGATTTTTTTTTTTTTTTTTTGAGCGCAAGAAATGGGATTTTCAAGTGCAGTTTCAGTATGTGGATGTGTGTGCGGGTGTGCATGGGTGTTTGTATATGTTTTGCTGTGGGTAACAAAGTTCTAGTTAGTTTGGCTTTACAAATGCTTTAACATCACTTTATTTTGATCCTTTAATTATAAAGCAAAAGGGTATCTTACGTTTCGGATGATTATATGTTACAGGGAGAAGAAGGCGAATTCTATTTATTAAGTATATGAGCGATTATTTTTCAAAATAATAAAAACTTAAATCAGCATGAATTTTTTTTAAAAATTGTATTAAGAATATGAATTTTCATGCGCGATTTTGAATAATGTATATTTTTGAGAGTTACTTTTATGTGAAGTTTTCAGAAATATTGTTCTATACATAGAACGGATTGTTTGTTTTAAAAAAATTAGTTAAAAAACTAGCATTAAAAGAAAACTAGCATTAAAAGAAAATATAATAAGAAGTGAAGTTTTAATGAAATAGTAGTACGGTCGTGCTACGGAAAACGATTCCGAACGTTTTATTCGGATTCGATTTAAAACCGAATATTTGGTGCACCCAATCTCACCAAAACTAATTTTTTATGTGTTTTGGAAACGAATATTTTGCTGGAAGAGGAATTAAAACGAATCACCAAAATAGGTTCAAAAGTGTACGAATTTAGCTAAAATAAAAAGGGAAATATCGACAACATAAGAAATCGTTTTCCTGAGCAAGTAAAAACAAATCCGCATAAAATTTTTTGGTTTGGTTCTTACGTTTTCTGAAGCACGGCTGTTAATCTAATTAAATTGAAGGCGTATGTACTTAAGTTCCCACTTTGGATGGCGGAATTAAATTAGCTTTAGAAAAAATGTTTACAAGTAAACTCTACGCCTAATGGGTATATCTAAGTCGATCATGCTAGACCTAACGTACGCAATATTTTTTTTTATCCTATAAGTGAAAAAGGAAAACTGCTCACAGCACTTTTGCTATGAGGGGTGCAAAGGCAGTGCTGTAAAGTGTAGAAAAACGAGGGGGCTTTGAGTGTAGTACGCATGTGGTATGTGTGTGTTCTCGGAGGGCTTTGCATTAACACTTGTCGTGTCAGTGTCGCGCATGCAACCTGCTAAATTAAAAAAACGCTGTCTGAGTCTTAGCAGGAGCTCATACGTGAATGTTTTTTGTGGCAGCGAACAACTTATGCTTCGTTGGATGTGCTTAAATATATGAATATACTATATGTACGAGTATGTACTATATACTTTATTGCATACGCTGACAACGTTAACATATGCAGGAAAAGGTACTTAGTTATAGACAGATACAAGTATGGCCGTGTCATGCATCCAATTAAAAGTTGCGCATATATTTTAGCATGTTAAATTAACTGAGCTAGACTTAAGATACATTTATAGTGTATGCCAATGGCTGCTAGTTGGTGGCTGTTTTTGCAACATTAGATGTGCTTTGATGCATCCAACCTAGCTGCATTTTATGCGTATCGAAGGACAATCGTTGGTGTCAGAATTATTCATAGTTAGTTCAGTTAATCCCGGCACAAATTGCATCTCTTATTTTAAAGTGTGGCTTCAGGGCCTTGATTATATTCAGCCAAAATGCACAACGACAGGTGATACCTTGGAAAACTTAAATTAAGCATTATTCCAAAACTTTCATGAGTTTTTAATTGTTGATCAATCGCAGTAAATGTTGAAATACATTCTATTTTTCCAATTCGCTGCTCTTGATGCTTTGAAGAACTTTACGGAACACACCTGGCTCAAATCAAGCTGCTGTAAATCGAAGTATATGGTTATTATTCTTATTAAAACCGGACCTTGAACCGAGCTATCTCATAAATTATTACTTTGAAACTATTTGTAATACCAAATATCGTCGAATCCAATAGTTAAAAAAATAGGTATGTAAAGAATTTTACCATGCACTGGTCCCTTAGATTGGAGAACCTTGACTTCCAAAAGAACGAAGTGTGTTCGGGATACACACCCGTCTTTGATATCCTTATAGGCAAGTACCAAATCATATTGTTTGAGTGTACTCATGGCGCAGGACATTTACAAGTAGACAAAATGCAATTCGCGATTGTTTAGCATACTTATTGGCGCATTTTGGCGGCATAAGCAGCCATAGTGCATTTGCATATTGATATGTGTGTGTGTGTGAGTAGCTCGTGTGTGTATGTGGTTATGAGCGAGTGAGTATCAGGTGTTTGTGTTTGTGTGTGCCATGAGTGGAATTAACCAAATAGAAAAACCGCGAAGCCAGAGCCATTTGCTTTTAGATGCACTGAACTGTGCACAAATAACCAATGCAGGATATGTGTGCACCGCAGACACATAGATACAAACACACACTCATCCATACTAAATACAAATGCATATGCAAATTAAAAGCGGAAGTGATGGAAGTGCGCTGCTTCATGTTAGCATTTTGCAATTTTCGTGGTCGGTTCTTGTGCCAAAAGTCAATGTATGAGTGAGTATCTATGTGTGAGTTGCAGTTTGAGTATCTGTGTGCGTTTGTGTGTGTGTTACGAAGCGTGGCTGCAGTTTGTCGTGTTGCATTCAGCGGCGCTTTGCAGTTATTACGCATGCAAAGAATAAGCTACATCTGGCCCTTGTGTTGCGCCTCCCCTTGCCCTCTGTGCTTTGTGTATACGAGTGTGTGTGTTGTGTTTGAAATTCATGACTTGTTTAGTGCACATGGCGCATAATGTAGCATACATTTTTGGGCTGCCTGCGCTTCGAGTATTGCAGCAGGCGTTTGTTGTTATTGTCTCTCAAATAAGAAGCGCAGCCGAGTACACAAAAATATGCATAATACTTATACAAAAGTGGTGTTGCTGTGTGTGTGTGTGTGAGTGTGAGTGTGAGTATCTGTGTTGCATGTGCTACACAATATTTATGCCTTTTCACATAAATGCAATGCCTGCCTTCGTGTGTACAAAAGCGGTACATTCATATTATGAACTTGTTTTGCATGCTAATTGCCTTGCAACACACTCACACACACACACTGACTAATACCCGCACTCAGCTTGCAGCTCTTCAATTTGGTGCATGCAACTTCATTAAGTGTTAAAATGGAAATGCAGAGATTGTTCAGTTTAATGTGTTAATTTTGTGAAGCATTCAGAAGAATTGTGAATTATCATAAATTGAATTTTGTTACAATTTGTTTTTTTTTGTACTTTAAGGGAAAATTGTGGAAAACCTGAAAAAAAAACGAAAAAATCCGGCTTAGTTTTAAATATAAAGTAATCACATTTAATGTGGTATCCGACTGTATGGATATACAAAAAAATATTATTTTTTGTAAATAAAAATATAAACATTTTATTGTTTATAAGGCTCACATAAGTAAAAATTTCATATGTTTGTTTTTACCGCACTTTTATGTTTTTTATTTAATTTTGACAAGCATCAGGGCCGGCTTTTGCAACAATTTTTATTCGTGTTAGAATTTTCCAAGGCTAATAAATTGTGGTGCCATGTTTCATACAGAGTATGCTTTTTTAATCAGTCTTTGTAATGAAGTTATCAAAAGATACTTGAAGCATTACCGTTTTAGTCATTCTATGTATTGGGACCGCACCCAAATCAGCTGTATAGTTAAAGGCTATTATCCTGTGACTGCATCTGCTGGAGAAAATTGATATCTACGGTGTTCAGATTAAAAGTACTATACAAGCTTAAACTAAGAAGCTATTTAAAGAAATGCAGCTGTTAATGGTAGACAGCTCCTGGTTTTCTGGTTCCCGGTACTACGTTGAAAAGAAAGCATACGTGAAATAAGGGCTTCTAAAATAGCACCCGACTTCAGGTAATAATACGCAAACAGAGCGGCGATAAAGAAGATAGTTAAATGCTTCAAAATACTAAAATAAATAATTGTGTAGCACTTATTGATAACTTCGTTCAATGGAAATCAGTAGCTTCCATTAATTATTTAAAAACAAGAGCCAGTTTTTACTTAAATTCCTGACTACATGGCAAAGTTTTTGGAATTTGTCTGAAAAAATCGAATATTGGATTGACTTTTTGCAAATTGTTTTGCCAAAGAGTTTTTGTTGCATCATATAAAAAGTTGCTTTGGTTTGAAGTTGTTTCCTTCTTGTTGCCTGAAACTGCAATGTTTTTATTTTACTGCAGCATTTTAATGCAATTCCTGCCCACCTACTTTTGAGTTCTCCATGAGCTTTTCCAACTCCAACCGAAGCTTATAAAGGGTGTTTTATTTAGAGTTACACAAGTTTAAATCATAATAAAACAAATAAATATATTTTTAATATCAATGAAATGGGCTTTATTGGATAGAAAAATTTATGACATTAATGTTTAAATATGATTTCGGCCATGTGGCCGCTGGCACGCTTAAGGCGCAATCTAGAACACCAATTTTCATAAACTTTCCGCAGCATTTGCATCCGTATTTCATCAATAACTCTTCGAATGTTGATTTCCAGGTGTTCAATTGTCTCTGGCTTATCGATGTAGACAAGTGACAGTAGTTTTCTGTGGATGTAATGGTGTTTCAACGAAAGCTTGTGGATTAATCTCACTCCAAATGCGACAACTCTGCTTATTCAACAAAAAATGGGCTTCATCGGAGAACAAAATTTTGAATTTTGAATAAGTTTTGAATAAAAATTTCAACAATTTGCAAGCGTTGCTCTTGTATAAGTCTATCCATAATGAAATGTCAAGCCAAACTCAACAATAAGCAACTATCAGCTGTTAAATGGGCTATCAGAGAAAGCAGTGTTGCCAACTCAAAATTGTGAACCTCTAAAAAAAACACGCTGCATAAGTAAACAACCAAAATCTGTAGAAATACGAACAAAAAATTTCACTTTTAAAATGCAAAATATTTGCTGTTGAGCATAAAAGTATGCAACAAATGAAAACTATCAACGAAATGTAATTTTTATTCGGAATTATTTTTTGATGATACTCTTTATGCAGTGAGTATGTTTGATAATTTGTGAAGATTAGTAAAGGTGAATGCGATTTTCAATTTAGGTTAAGCACTTACGTCGTACTACATATTTTCCTAACATTTTTTTTTAAAGTCATCAAAACTAGTTACATGGGGGTTTCCTTTCCTACGAGAGACATGAAAGACGAGCTTAAACAAAAACTGCAAATTATCTTATCTTTAGAAACGAAATATGTAATATTTGAAAATTTTGTTGCGGAAATTTGGTTTGAAGTGAAACATTACCTAATAACAAATAATACACTGCCTTTTAAATTTTGTGGTAAAGAAATAAAAAGATAATAATATTTTAAAATTAATTGAAACGTCACGTCTCTTTTTATTTTTTTTTCACTTGTCTACCTGCCATATTTTTTTGCATCCAAAATAAGTTTCTGCATATTAGCTTTATTTGTGGCAGCAAAACAGAGCAGCTGTCGTAACTGCTGGCGCCATCTTGCGTTTTGAAAATTTTTTTCATCAAAAAATAGGACAACACTGTTTATGCTTACGACTTTCAAACAAGTTTGCATGAGTACATATACACGTCAAATTTACAGATAACCTTAAGTTAAGAGTGTAACACTTTATATATTCGAAAAAGGATGTTTTTATATTATTGAAATAATTGATATTGAAATTCTTGAGTGCCTTTTAAGACTTTTTGAATATTTTTTAATGTATACATGTTCGCTAGTGTTTATTAAAGTTTTAAGTCAAATTAATTTAAATAAAATACACAAAAAAAAAAACAAGTTTGCATGCAACGTTTTTTTCCAAAACACCAGGTCCCAAATTTTTTTATTTTTTGTCAATAATTTTTCATAACGTATTTTTTTTATTTCAATTCTGTTAAATATTTTGACTAATTCCATACCTGAATAAAATGTTTTGTTTACTTGGTTCTAAATATCTGTTTTTCTTCATTTACGACTATCAACATAAGACCATCTTAATGAAGTTGGGGTTGCATTAAGTTATTACCTTATTAGCCAAATCCATGCCTTAAATTAATCCTTTCTGGTTTGGTACGTAACTAGAACTGTGTTGGTGCGTGAAGCCCAATTTTTCTTAAAAATATATTATTATCACCGAATTTTTCTTTGATACACTTAGGACTGCTGGGGGAGGCGGAAAAACAAAAAAAGCATCAATATTTTTTGTTAGGCTCAGGTTATTCACACTTTTGGCCATTATGTCAAAGTGTAAGCAAACAAGCAGCCTACTTCCATCTGCTATAAACTTAGATATATGCCGCAAATCTATAATAACTTTAAGATTTTTGGGTGTACTCTATGATCATTAAATTCAAGTCAGTGTATGCAAATTTCGTAAGCCCAATAATAATGATTTGTCCAGAATCTTATCAAATTCCAATGAAATGTGCTAGAATAAGCTTGAAATACTATTGCATAATTTATCTAGCTACCATTGCGGGTATCTCTCTAAGCATGAGTGTGTGTCTCATGTTGGTGTGACGTAATCGTGTGTTGCTCTCTGGCCTGACACACATGTGAACTGTCCTTTCGTGTAATATTGTGGGCTGTCCTTTTTGTTGTTCAACACTATTCAACACATGCTGCTGTCTCTGTCTAGTTCTCGGTCTCGCTGTCTCTCTTCCTCTCTATCAGTCTAATGGCATTGTGAATATTTCATCATATTAAGTGCCAAAACAACGCATAATCAACTTGTGCCCACCAGTGTTTGATAATGACAAAGCTCATTGGGCGCCCAACTGTTTGTGGCTGCAGTCCGTGTATAATCCATATCATGTCAGAAGTTTGCCCAAATTGTATGTGCATTGGTGTGCTTTTAATAGTGGGTTACGTAAGCACAGACACACCAGCTACACACACAAAAACACGCACAGCTGCACAATTTCATTACAGAGTGCCGCGCAAATTCCATCTAAAATTTTGCAAATTGAAATTTTGTTTTCATTATTGCAACTGAATGCATCCCTGCTCATAATTTTGCCGGACTCCGTTCACGTATCTTATGCTTGTAATGTTTCTACTGATAATTATCATTAGAGCTGCAATTTGTTTCCGTTCTAATTGCAGTGGCGAAAATTTTTGGCAACTTTGTTTATTTGTTTATTGTTAGAGAAACGATATTTGTAAATACTAAGTGGATTATGAATTTATTGCCTTTCATGCACATGTGTATTACGATAGATAGATTTAAATGCGAACAGGTGAAATATGTTAAAGATTGTGAATATTGCTGAAAGATTTATTATTAAGCAATAGCGGAAACGGTTTTTGGGTAAATACCAGAAATAAATTTTAGACAATGCTTTATGCAAATATGACGGAATTTGTATAACTTATTGAATAAACAGACAATATTTTTGCATAGATTTTTATAAACCAAATAAAAATTAGAAAACTTAATATGATTATATTACTTCTTAAAACAATAATATTTGAGGGGGTTGCGATATAAAAAAATCCATTATATAAGCCGACGATAATAAGCACTGTGTTGCCAAAGAACTTAAACGCAGACAGATTAGAGATATTATTAAAAAATGTATTAGGTAGTCACAGTTGTTGTTGAGTTAAGCAGTTGTAAAGTTGCGCAAAGACTCAACTGTCTAAAGCGTGAACACCCTTTTTGTTGGTTTATAAGTTGAGTTAGCGCTTCTTCTTTACAGATTTTGTTTACAATTGTTAATTTTGGCGTGTTAGTACCCTAAGCAGTTAGTGTAGTTTAGTGTAGTAAATTTAGTAAACAAAACGCAGAAGACTTGTTTAATACAGTTGAATTTATTAAAATTTACTGTTTACTTTTTTGATTTTATTTAAATCAACAAATTTTAAAAACATCAATGGCTAGCTTTAAGTAAAACACATATATTATAAAAATAAAGCAAATTGTTTACTTAACTTAAAAAATACCCAACTCGACAGCAAGCCTGAATACCCTTAATATGTTTCAAATTGCAAATTTATTCAATACAATTATTTTAAATGCAAATAAATACTTTTGAACCCTATTTTTTGTGTTTCAAAAAAATAGATTAAAATTTTAAAATATGTACTTCTAAAAGGGAATTTTTATTAAATTTCGAAAAAAAATATATTTATATTAGATTAGAAAGAATTTATACATTTAAAGCTTAATGTGCTTCTTACTACAAGTTTAGTTCGTTTTGTAAACTTGCTTAATCTTTATTAAAAAAATATTGTAAATAAACTTAAGACAAGATTATAAAAATTCTTTTTTAAAAAATTTAAAAAAATCTAAAAAAATTCAAGGTTAGGTTAGGTTTAGGCGGCAGTTGGAACTAACGTCCCAACTCACATAAGCCAGAATAGGCCCGTTGTTATATCGCTACGGTGGACCATTCACCGCTCTTCCCCACTCAAGAGGTCCCCTATGCAAGATGGGTCCGCCATCCGGCGGCCTGGACGAATCTTAAAAGGCACCTTGGACTCTGTTCGGAAAGCTGAGACAAATCATCAAGAAAGTATGACTTTAGAAAACGAAATCTTGTCCTATAAAGACCAGGGCAGTGGCAGAAAAGGTGTTCAACTGTTTCCAGCTCTTCCTCATCACCACAACTTCTACAGAAATCATCCCCACCAGCCAGTGTCGCGTGATAGCACGAATGACAGTCGAGCACTGGGCTCTGTTCAGACAGCAAAGTTCCTTCGTTTTTTTCTGCTGTATACCGGCCAGGTTTGCCGTGAAATTCTGCACGTGTTCGATGCCCGATTCCACGTTTGGTTTGCAAAGAGAGTGAAGAAATTTCGTATTCTCAGTTTGCAGCTGGCCATGGGTATACCTTGGACCTCCTTGTCCTGAAGGAGGATGCTGGTAGTTCCTTGTCTAGCCAGTTCATCCGCAATACTGTTGCCCTCGATATCCCTATGAGGTGGATTGAAAACTGCTCAGCCATCTCCTCAAGAGACAAGCGGCAGTTATTCACTGACCTCATGCACGATGTCAATGAAGCTAGGGACTTAATAGCCGCCTGGCTGTCCGAGTAGATAATAGATAGATAGATAGATAGAATAAGATGGTCTTATTCCGTACTCGTAGGTTTCTTATTATTGTCAGAGCCTCCTGGATTGCAGTAACCTCTGCCTGAAAAACACTGCAGTGATCCGGGAGTCGGAAAGCTGTTCTTACGTTGAGTTCATCAACGTAGACGCCTTCACCTACACGGTCGTCCAGCTTGGAACCATCCGTGAAGATTTTTATTGAGCCAGCTGGGCCTGGTACACCTATACTCCACTCCTCCCTGGTTGGAATATGGGTTTTGAAATTTGTTTTGAAGTGTTCCTGCGGAATGCAGTAGTCAAAATTAAAACTTTTTGCAGTCTTATTTCAATCTTGTACATTTTTGTTTTGAGAATAAATAAAATAACAAAAAATAAGAAAATAGAAAATTAAAAATTTGATGTCGATTTTCGACTAAAAGTGAGCAAGATTCGTTCTTAAGCTAATCTACAAAAATCTTATAGTAAGATGGTTGGATTTCGAAATTAAGATTTTTTAAAGATTTGGGATGGTTTTTTTTGGATTATTTCAGGTTTAAAGATTTTCAAATTTATTTTTGATATCAAAAAATCACTACTAGGGCTTATTTAAAAAAATGTTAATTAAGAAACAACATTTTTAAACATTCATCACAATTTTATTACCAAAAATCTTATTTGCAGACTAAGGAGGTATGTATTAGATACAGGTGCGGATCCAGAAAAAAACGTTTAGCCCATTTTTCCAACTTTAGGGGCACGGATACGCGTAGATCCACCACTGATAAGGTAGCTATTTTTACCGCATAAAAATTAAGCCTTCTATGACCGATAAGAAGGTCCCTAGATGCATTTTGCATAATAAGTTTTAAGGAAGAAAGATGTTTTGTAGCGATGAAGCTTAAAGCTTAAAAGTTATAAGGGAGAGGTTTCCAGGCCCTTGCTGGCTATAGAAGGGTTAAGCAAATTTTTTCGTATTTTATTAAAGAAATTAATGTCTATTCAAATATTGTATATAGAATACATGCCATATTCTAAAAGTTAAAAATTTTTCGAAAACTTAAAGTAAATTTCACTCTCGCAAAAAAAGTGATTTTTCAAAAACCTAAAATACATGGAAAAATAATGAAAAAAGGGGCAACATTATGGCTAAACCCAAAATCAATCGACTTGTTAAAGAATCACTCATATATAATAGTATATATCAATAGTAATTTATTCGTGTCAAACAGATTGTGTTAATTGTAACCGAGTAACAATGTGTTTTTCTCATATATTTCTTAGCTGTCATTACAGCCTTGGTAACAATGTCAGATTAGTATAAGCCATAAATTCATTTAAATCCGTCTAATCCTGCCAGACATGCACATAAAGAGTACAAACACATACCAGTACTTAAATAAAGACAAGGCTTACGATTTGCCATTTGCATATACGGAACGAGGGAGAGACGTTTCGGGGCTTGTAAGAAGTATTTGTCTTTAAAATTTGCATGTAATGCAGTTATGAATTTATTTATGAGTCTGCTGCGCTCTCTGCTCTTAACATGAACATATGTGCATCGGTGTGTATGCGTTTGTATCTCTGTTAGCCAACTTTGTTTGTCTTGGCATTTTTACATTGTATTTGCCATTTGCCTTTTTACTTATGAATATTTCAACACTTCTTTTGCCAACAAATATTGTTTAGCAAATTTTGTGCGCAATGTGTGCAAAATTTTCTATTCCAGAGCAGACATACAAACTATGTATATACAAACATTTTGCCAAATTCACATACTATAAGTAAATAAAACCATTTCAAGGTGTAATTTTTAATATGTATAATTTATATGCATTCATTCATACAAAATAAATTCGTATTAAGAGTATGCACATATGTATTTTCTGTTTAACATTCTATACCAATTATTTGTTTGCTCTGAATTCTATCAAATTTAATAGTTTCGAATTTTTGTTTAAATTTTTACTTAGTATTTTCAACTTGGGTGGTACAAACGTACCTGGGTACACTCTTAAAAATCATTCATTTATTTTCCTTAGCTCACACATTGCTAAATCAAATGTTTTTGTTTACAAAGCAAGCAAAAACAAGATAAATTGTCTAATTAAAAATTGATTTTAGAAATTATTTTTGCATTTTCTATTTATAGTTAAAGAAATCAAAGACTTCTTTGGAAATTCTATAAAATTGTTTAACCGGCCTCTGTGGTAAATTTTAACGCTTGCATGGAAAAATCGTAACATCAATATTATTTTAATTGAAAAAAAAAACAAAAACAAGTTAAACATGTGCTTAAAAAAAAAACATTGCACAAATCTAAAATTAGACCCTTTTCCGGCTATAATTATATATGTGTAATGCGATTAACAAAATGGATTTAGTATTTGTAACATATATACAAAAGTCTTGCGATCGCTTAAGTATTTCAGGAACCTGCACGGTAACACAGGATGGATTTATGGATTTTGAGTCGCTGAATACGGACCAAAAAACCCCAACCAAAGGTAACTTACAAAAACAGCATACAATTTTTTTTTTTTCAAATTGTGGTTGCTTTTGGGGTAGCTGACACTGAATTTGAGACTTAAACACTCCTAGCGCGTTATGGTTCTAAAATAACCTCAAATCGAGGTATTTTGTAGATTATCTCAGAACTCTGGTAATTTTTAGATCTCGAATACGGATTGAGCTACCCCAAAAACATGATCGGACCTCCGAGCCCGAAAATCGGTATAACATATTTATAACTATAAAAAACCCCACAACATTTTTTTCGAGACCAGTCGCTGAATCCGAATTCAAGGTAAAGAAACACCAGCACCTCAGGTTCGAGATGACTCCAAAACACCTTGTTTTATGAGCTTTTTAAAGGTTATTTTAGAGCCCTTGAGTGTTAAGGTTTTTTGCACGTCAGCGGCTCAAAATCCATATGGGCAGCCCTGTCAGACTTTTTTTTTGCGCCTCTTATCGGCATATGTAAAAGTATAATATAATAAAAACTTAACTGCTATTGTATATACAGCTGTCTTAGTAGAAATTGCTATGGAAATAAGCCTTGTC
This sequence comes from Chymomyza costata, assembly GCA_018150985.1. Lineage (NCBI taxonomy): Eukaryota > Metazoa > Arthropoda > Insecta > Diptera > Drosophilidae > Chymomyza > Chymomyza costata. Next base: position 146,458 of record JAECWU010000092.1, on the reverse strand, counting down.
ATATCGTACTGCTCCAATTAATTAAATATGACTACAACTGAACACACCCTAGCAAATATATACATATATTTATTATCACACTTATATTCTTAGAAGTGTGCTCTAGTATTAAAATTAATAATTGATATAATTATCTCGATCTGACTTTTTTTTCGTTAAATCTTACTCAATATGACGAAGATTCCAATGAATGCATTGAATAACGTAGCTTCTTAATACTTCATTATTACTGCGCACTCAGATATACTTAATATTTAATATAAATTAAATAACGATATTAAAAACACAAAAAAGAAATCTGCTGCAGTTAAGACTGTATATATTCAATAATAATATACTTAATAAATTTGTGATTTTTGGCGAAGTTATTATACAGCATGGGCATTTTTCAATAAGCCATGGAAGAAGCGCACTAGTTCAGATTTCCAGTTGCAACTATCTTGGGGTAAAATAGCTATGTATTCTCTTTGATAGGGTATAAAATCGCAAACGAATTTAATCATTTATACCTGCCACAAAAACTCGTCAAATTTACACATTATAAAGTAATAAAAATTTTTGAGAGATCAAACGCAAACCATTTAACGTTGAAATAAAGCAAATCAAAGAAATTTTTAAAAGACAAGAAATACATTTAATAAATTTGATAATATTAAAAATAATTTGCACTAAAACTGGAAATAAAAAGAAAAATAATTATTTTTAATGTGCTGTCAATAGTATAAGTTAAAGCGTAACACAAAACTATAAAAATGTTTAGCTAATTAAACAAGCGCACTAAATTGGCTAGTGGGTCATTTATAAACGTAGATAACGCATGAAGTCTCTCTGGTACGCTCTTTGACACTCTCTTGTCACTTTGGCGCTCATTGCAGCATAAAAAGCCGGTTCCCGTGTATACGTGTATACATACAAAATATAAATAAATAATTCTCAGCTGCATTACGAATTGTGCATATAAAGAGTATTCTTATCTCTCTTTATATCTTAACGCTGTTTGTTTATCACACATTTCGTTGCCATAAAAAAAACTTTGTTTACATTACTGCGCCAGGCGTCGACTGAAAAGCTCTGACGCGCTCCGCTCAGCTCTATTAGAATTCCCGGCGTCACTTTTAGATCGTATGGCGTATGTCGGCATAAGAGTATGCAAGCAGACAATCCCACAGTTAGTTGTCTCTGGGGCGCGTGTTGGTCGTGAAGAACTTGTTATGCGGTGATCGTCTGGCATTGAACTTGAAGAACATTTTTTCAGAAATTCTTCAAAGTTGTCTTTAAAAGTGTTGGCAAAATTAATCTAATTGCAGTTTGTGCTTATTTTATGTGAAACGGTAAAGAATTTTATTAAATATACAATATACAAACTATTAGTATTTTATCGTTGCATTTAAAAATAAAAAAATAACTTAATTGTTAGTTAAAATATAAAATTAATATCCCATGATAATCCGATTACAAAGAAGTATTATACATGGAGATATTCTTGTAAAACTAAAAATTTGGTGCGCAGCAAAGGTAACAAAAAAAAAAAAATATTTTTCTTAAAAGTCTTATAAACTTCAATCGAAAAAATAAAAAACAAAAATTTTTTCGATTGTATCACAATAATACCACCAAAATCTGTTTTGACACGTTAGATACGTAAATATTTTTTTTCAAAACTTCAATTAAATAGTTTTTTTTAATAGAATGTGTTAAATCAAATCCGTATAAAAAACACATAAAAACAGAATTGAGTGTATAACTAAATACCTATATATTAGAAGAAAGTGCCAGATCCCTCCCAAAGTCCGTTTGTTCGAAAACATATTTTTAAATATTATTGCTTCTGTTTCGGCATAAATATTGTTTTATTATACACATGTCACAGATATGGATATAGAAATGACGAGTGGCGATTTATTTTGTTTTGCTGAAACACATATACAATAATTAGAAAAAGTAATCAATCAGTTCCGGATTTCGGCAACGAATCGTCGGCAAGACTGCACAGTTCAGACTAATAATAGATAGCAAAATATGTCAACTGTATTACTGTAAGAATAAATTTTATGAAACTGCGTTGTTAAGGCATTTGATTGAAATTAAAATCCCCAACAGTCATGAAAGTCTCCCTCAAAGCATCAAAACATGTCATATATTATATTTTTTCAAACTCTGCTGATTGGTTCCTAAAGTTTTCTTATAATTCTAAAACGATTCAATACTAGGCGCATATGGAAAGTTCTTGAAATAAACATGATAAGCATACTCTCCGGTATCGATGAAGGCAGATCTCTCTACCCGACTGCAGTTCTTAGATTAGTTCTTTCTTTACCGCATAAGAAGATTTAGAGACTTACTGCGGCCAAAACTATTTCGTATACACCAAATTAAGTATAGTAGAGTAATAAGAGCCTAAGAAACCAAAACAATTTGTCATTTTTCAAAAGAATTCCCACTAGGTATAAAAACTTATTAAGCACTATAGTTCAACATCAAATACTTTAATTGAAAACAAGCTAATTAGCCGCAATTGAAAATATGTACACAGCAGTAGGTAGCAAAAAAAATCTTACAGGCATGTTCTAGATTTCGATTCCGACAAAATCTGTCGGAATCGAAATGAAAGGTGTTCTAGATTTCGATTCCGACAAGAGTTGACTCGTTTTGAAAAGTTTGGCTCGCAGCTGTCGAAATGAAAATTATTTTGCTTTGTTTACTTAAATAAACGCATTAATGCCACTAAAATTAATTTTGTATTATTTTTTAATGCTTTAAGAAAATTTAGATGTGCTCACTTGAACGAAACAAGGTTAATTTTCATTATATATTTTTATTACAAAAAATGTCTATGGAAATTGTGTGTACATGCAAAACCAAAACGAGTGGATTGAAAGTAAGGTGTTCTGGATTTAGACAAAACAGAACTTCGAAAAGTTATGTGTTGTCGTTAATTCGAAGATAATTAGTTAATTTGAAGATAATTTTATTAATGGATGGCTTAAAATATATATATAAAATAAATTGTACAAAATTTGTACATAAATAAAAAATATTTCTCGCTCAGAAAAATGTTGGCAAAAAGAAAAATAAGTTATTTAGTTAGTTGTTCGAAAACTTGTGGCAACTCTACAATGTGAACTTATGGATATCACACAGCTGTTTAATACAAAAGGTTATCGATAGCACTCGAAATGAAAACGATTCGAAATCGATTCGAAATCTAGAACACCATTTGTCGGAATGCACTCGTTATGACTTTTCAAAACGAGTCGAAATCTAGAACAGGCCTGTTAATTTAAACACAAAACACAAATTATATAATTGAATTATTAAATTTCGTTTATATGTTTAACAGTTTATGTGCTGAGCTTATGACACACGATTTAAACATAAATTTGTGCTCATGTAGCAGATATGATATTTACCATAATATCTATATGACGTGTATTGTGTATATAAGACAGTAGACTCAAAAATTCATCGTACGCGTAATAACATAAATGACTTTAAATATTATCTTAAATCATTTATTTTTAAAATTAGTAGCCGCTAGATGGCGACAGCAAGTTGTTGCATATTTGCGTTGGCATTAAAAAATATAACATAATGTTAAAATTATACAAAAAAGTTTAGAAAAGGGTTTGGCAAAGTTTGGCATGTTTGAAAAATTATAATAAATAATCATATTATATTTTGTATAGATCAATTGTAAAACAAATTTTTAAACCGCAAATAATTGGGACGGATGTTAAATAATAAAACATTTAATCATATAAAGTGTTTAAAAGAAATTTAATGTTTGGCATAACGATTTTCAAATTACTAATTGGACTTAAATTCAACTTAAAGAACCTTACCTAAGACTGCGTTAAAGCCCATGATTTATTAGCGAACAGGCTATAAGCCATTAAACTTAAAATTTAGTGGTGTCCGAATAATTACTGCTATCACTGTGTTTATTTTTTTTTTGCTTTATAAGGTTTCATTTGCATATTTAACAATTTTGATATGCCAACAAAACGTAACTTTCAATTTCACAAATGCATAAACAAAATAAAATTAAAATAAAAACAAAAATGTAAAAATAAATTTAAAAAAAAAAAACAAAAAAAAAAAAACTGACATAAAAATGCGCATTTAATTTAAAAGCCAATTTGTAAGCTATTTAGTTTAGCATGTATTTTTAACCTCTTTTTATTTTTGTTGGTTTCTATTATTGGTGTTGTTTGGCGCAAATTGGTTTCATTTAAGCAGTCGAAGCTTGAAAGAGCTACCAAGAGCGGAAGAGAGCGCGAGAGGAAGACTTATTTAAACAGTTGAACAAATGAAATTGAAAAGAGACCGCAGGCCAAACAGCTGATTTTTATTTATATTTGCTTTTAGTTCTTCTCTATTTTATGCTACGAGTATTTGATTGGATTTTTAGTTGAGGCAATGAATTGTTGTTGTTGCTGCTGCTTTTGCTGCTAGTGCCCTCAGCCCTCTCAGAGTTCATTAGCCCATCTCTTTGGCTTAGTTTGTGCGTATAATAATATGAAAAGAGAGTGCTCTTAGTTTGCATTTCTATATAAATACTGCGTTATCAATGTATATGTAGGTCTTGTCATGCTCATGGTGGAATTATTCCATCATGGTTATACTATCATTATTATTCCGAGAGCTGCCGCTTTGCATTGCCCTTATGTACTGCTTTTTTTTGCTTATCAATCGGATTTATTGTAGTTATGCGAATTTTTCTTTTTCTCCTTCTTCTTGTTAAGTACTGTTTACTTTCTTTCACTTTTGCTGCTATTGTTATTTAATAATGCATCACACAAATTTACTTAGCTTAATCGAATACGTCATACATATTCTTATATAATGACTTTAAGGTACTCTGTATCTACTTCTTGAGCAGCTATTATAAACTCGTAAATTTTATTCGACTTTAAAGTGCTAAGCTATAAATATTATGAAATAAAAATGTTAAGAGGTCAGTACAGTCGAAATTTCCTATGGTGAACTGGCACGCGTGCTGAATATATGAATGTTCTATAGAAAATTCGTATTAAAGATTACATAACTTAACGAAGTCATTTTGTTTGGATTATATTTAAAATTTTTTTTTGTTAAAAAAAATCTTTTACAACGTTTCGGGTCTCAAACACAATCCACTCAAAGAGAGACTGAAGTCTTTTGAGCCATTGCTTGTTGCGAAAGTTTTTTATTACCTAGCAGTATATTTTTGACCTACTGCTTTTCCAACATCACTTAGTATCAAGCGGTCATAAATGCATCGTGGGAGAAGCACAGTGTCCTACAACATTCAAAAGTACGGCCGTCTTGCATAAAAAAGTATTCTACTATAAAAACGCGAATATTTCCGGGAGTAACCAAATTTTGTATACTCTATTTGGTATTATTAAGTGCTTGTGGGATGATAGAAAATTCGTACTAAGGAAAAGTTCGTTGTAGGGGAGTAATTTATTGTAAGAAACTTTGACTGCGTTTAAAAAAAATTTGTTAGTGTTAGTAATTAGTATTGTTCTGGATGTCGATTCGTCTTTCTAGTTATAAATGCTTTAACATACGTGCGACTGCAATAAATTACTTTTTCATCCATTTTGAGAATATATTAGATATGAGCCATAATAAAATTTCAGTCATTAAAATATTTTGTTTTTTCAATATATAACGACGTACGACAAACCTTTTTGATGGCTTTAAGTTTTAATTGATTACACAGAAATGCTATTAATATAATATCAAAATATTTGCATCAACCTGACCATATTATACTCTGTATAAATGCCAATTAGATTAGGTGGGATTTTAAAACTATGTTAGTATCATGTTGCGAGTTCTGATATATATAGACTTCGAAGGCACACGGTGCCAAGTTTCATTTGTCTACGGCAAAGGGTTTGGAAGTGAATTAAAAAAATCTGTAATGGAGAACTAGGGGTGAGTTTTGATTACTTATTGGTTTATAGCCTTAGTTTTAAGTAGGTTGATTGCCAATAAATTAAAAAAAAAAATGTAATACAGTCGAGGCGGTGCCCGACGGTGTAATACCCTGTACCTTTTGTCTCGAAAAAAGTTTTATTCCTGCAATTTCCTTCTAAGAACTTTCCAATTGGGACTTTTTTTTGTTGGTGCAAAACGATATTTATATAGTTCCGCAAATTTTAACCGATTTTGATAAAAATCGAAATTTACGTTAAAGAAGGTATTTCACATATATGGGTTAAGTTTCAAGAGGGTATGTTGAGGGGTGTGGGAGAAAAAACGGTAAATCGATTGCGGGGGGTAGGGGGGCCGCATTGATAAAATTTGGATGTGGAATTGTTCATTAGAGCCACATGAATCAGCTTACCAGAAATTATGATTCTGGGTCACTTTATTTTTGACACACAGATGCATGTAACCACAACGCATCGCTCTGTTTAGTTTCAGATTGATATATTAAACGGTGTAGCTAAAAACCGTGAAACCCTGCTACGGGGGAACGGGGAAAGATATTGACATGATTCAATAAACTTCATCTTCTAAGGAAATATGCGCATCAGCTGGTAAAGTTTCATATCTCTAGCTCTTACTCGAGATCAAGGTGTTCATACAGACGGACAGACGGACGGACAGGGCTCAATCGCTACCCGAGGTTATGATAAGCATTTTGGTATAAAGGACTTGGGGTCTGCCACGCCTCCTTCTGTCATACATTGCACAAATCTAGTATACCCTTTGTACCTATAGGTACAGGGTATAAAAAAGGGGTGAGTTTGCCCAAAAATTAATATAATTAATAAAATCAATATAAATTTATTTTTAAGTCCACGTAAGTCTGCCTTCAAATTATCTTGACTGCAGCTACTTTACAAAAAGTTTACATGCTGTTTTTTATAAGTGGAGCTTTAAACTTGAGCTACACCAACCAAAGTTCTTAAAAGACGTTTGCTTTAAAAATTTCAGTGCTACTTGTGACCGCTCTAAACATTCAGCAGACGAAACCTTAAAAAAAGTCGGATATAGATTTTTTCAATTGTCTTGTAGTATTAATAAATTTTTACGCCTTGTGTAAATTTACATATTTTTTTTTTCTAATTTTTGTAATTCTTCTTCTTTTATTCCTTTAACTCCTTGAGGAGCATAGGGCCTCTGTAAAACATCTAAATCGTATCCGGTTTTGTGCCAATTGCTTCACTTCCCTCCAGGAACGACCTGATTCTTCAGCTTCTTTCTTTTTTGTAATTGGTAAGTACATATGTTGATCTTCAACACTTCGTTTGTAGGGTATGCGAAACCAACAACATTGTTACAAGCTGTTGTAGCTTATAAATACTAAATTGTTTAATGTCAATTGAGAATTCTACCTAAACTCGAATAAAAAGTTTAAAATTCTCGCTAAGCTGCCGATTTTTAATTTTTTGTGTATTTTTATACAGCTGTGTTTTTAATTTTCATTATTCTCATTTTCTCAAAGTCTAAAGATTTACTTGAGAGCCGGCATTTTGTTTAAAAAAAAATTAAATATGATTTTCTTTCTGTGCAATATGAATATCTTATAATATTTAAAATAAAATTCATGAAATTAATTTTATTTACTAATATTATTTGGTGAATATTTATCACTAAAATTAAACATTTTTTTTTTAGTTTGTATTTTTGGAGCTTAAAGTAAAAGAAATTATGTAATGTTTTTTTTTTTTCAGTAAAATAAAACTTAAACTAAAAAAATTTCAATAGCCAAAAAGATTAAAAAAATAAATTTTGTATTCAAAACCAATTGTTGGGTTACCATTGTACACCTAATCCTCGGGCTTAGTTATGGCCGCATATACACTCATTTTGATGGGTGCTCCTAAGAAATCAGTGTCTACAGCATTGACATCGGCCACAAAGTCCTTGCGCTGCTTATACGATAGGAATTATCATAAAATGTATATAAAAAAAATATATAAACATATATATGTAGGTATATAAAATTCAAGGTTCTCACCGTTTCCTCTTTGGAACTGAGATATGCACTCTCGGCTTTTAAAAAAGAAGCGATGGCAGCATTGACTTCAGTCTGGTATCTACATTCAAAGTGCTTATCAATAGCTTCTTCCGTTAAATGAGATTTTGCCATGCGAGAAGTCGAGGGAGTAACCGAACGACTGCTATCTGGACGCATCGGTGGACATTGCTTTTGCATTTCGGAACGTTCATAATCAATGCGAACTTGTACAGCTTCTAGCAAAGTCATGGGATCCACGGGCTCCGGTTTGGCTGGCACACGACCAGCAAATGCAATATCATGGGCATATTCGATAATGTTTTCCTTGTTCTGTAGTGTATTCTGTATGACGCCGGGATCATAGTTATCCTTGACGAATGTTTCGAAAAATATGGCTTTGGAACGCGCCGCTAAGCGCTCTTCAGCTGTTTTAAAAAAAGTCGGGGTTTGTAAAAATTTAGAGTATTATTATTATTGCACATACGCGTTAGGTCGTCGGGCAAAACCAATGGTATGAAGCGACCGCTACGTTCCGGAGCCCCAGATGTGGCATTCTGAAATAAATATGTTAGAAAGTTTAACATCAGCTTTGTCATCTATTATCATAAGTTACCTCCAGCGCTGCCATTGTGACCATTGTTTGGGATAAGTCAATAGGTGGTGGATATCTAGGCGCACTAGTTTCATGCGAAGAGCTCTGATCCAGAGTTGCACTTGTATTCGTGCTTGGGCAATGCATTAGAAGATAACTAGTTGCTTGACTACGATTTATTGGATTTATAGGCGTCTGCAAGTCTGTTTCCCGATTCCTGCATGTGCTCCGATTGCAAGGTGACTGGGTTCCCTCCATTTTCCTTGCTGGAAAGTGTTGCGCTGGTCCTATTTGTTGCACTGATTCGGCACAACTTTGACTCAGGGGTGCTTCATATCCTTGTGTAGGAAAGAGCACATCTTGCTTTAGTGGCTCACGGAAGGATACTTGTGGCTGTGGGTAAGTTAACTTTAAAAGGATCTCTGTAGTTAGGGGTTTACATACCTGGTATTGTGACCGTTGCGGATATTGAGGGGAACGAGGCGTCAAGCGCGCTGGTAGTTTTATAAAAGTAGTCTCATAGTTCATGTCCGACTTTTGGATATAGGCAGTAAGTTGAGAGCATGTGTTAATTTGGGTTATGAAATTTGGATTAATAGTCTCACCTCGTTTAATCCGCGTTGGCACATTGGGTCTGGACTTCGTTGTCTTGGAATATCCCTACATGTAGTCATTATGCGAGGCGTCGGACATCTGGGCGTTGGATGTTGTTGTTGCCTGCAACACGCAGCTTGTTGCATCTGCGGCCTGCAACACGCAGCTTGTTGCATCTGCGGCCTGCCGCAAGGAGCTTGTTGCATCTGCGGCCTGTCCCAGGGAGCTTGCTGCATTGTTGTGTTATATGTTGGTAGCACGTAGCGCTGTGAACACTCAGAAGGCACTGGTTGACAAGGAACCGGTCGCAATCTTTGCTGAGGCTGCATCATTGTGCTATTCAGATCTGGTTCCTGTAAAAAAAAAAAAATAAGGATTATTCTAAACAAGCTCCCTTAGAACTTACAAAGTTGCCAATTGTTGTATTATTATCCAAAAAGTTATTAGAAGTTTGTGGTAGTTGTTGCATCTGTTGTCGTAGACGTTGCTTGTCCAAGGAATCCATAACCATATTGCTCTCCTTGTTATTATTGTTATACGAATAATACAAAATATCCGCACCCTGTTCCGGAGGAATTCTTCCGTCGCACTGTTGGAATGCAAAATTGTTCTTTATAGTAGTAATTATTATTTAAACCACAAGTTTTAGATCAAACAATTTGCAAATTTTCTATAAAATATGAGAGAATGTTACAAATTGGACGAAATTATGAGTTGAGCAATTGATATTAAAGAATACTTTAATTTAGAATTTAATTTCATTGAGATTTAAAAAAAGAGGCTAGAAAATGTGCCAAGCTTTAAGTCGGTTCGATAAAAAATTTACAGGCATTAGTTATTAATATTGATTAAATAAAAAAAAATATATATTATTTTTTAAACTCACCCGAGCACGAGTCTTTTGTGGAAGTTCCTCCCGGTTATCCGGATTTGCCCCTGTCTCTCCGTTTTCTATCTATAATAATACGCAATATAATTTTTATTTTATAACTCAAAAAATTAACTTACAACGTATGAGGGTGTGGGTGGTAAACCCAATAATCTTAAACTCTGACTTGATTTCAAATTGAGACTAAGTTCGGGGTCATGTTTTGTAGAAGTCTTTGGTGTGGATTGGTGTAGAGGTGGTCCATAATCTTCTGGTTGCTAATTGTAATTAAGAAAATTACACATATTTTTTTTAAGCAATATTTTTTTTTTTTAAATACAATAAATAAAAAAAAAAAGTTTTTAAAAAATTAAAAACAAAATATTAAAAATTTTTTATTTTTTTTATTGTATTTAAAAAAAAAAAATAAGGTTAAAAAAATATATGTGTAATTTTCTTAAAAAAAGTTTTTAAAAAATTAAAAACAAAATATTAAAAATTTTTTTTTTTTTTTTTTTAACGGAAAGTAAATAAAACTCGTCTTTAAAATAAAAAAATGGCGATTGATATTTTTTTTTAAAGTGGCAGCTAAATTGACAAATTAGATTTTTTTTAATTGTTTGAAAGTAATCCAGTAAAAAAAGCGAACATTTTTTTTATTACGGCTTCATATTAAACGCATTAGTATAAAAACTAAAATTTTTAAGATCTTTTTTTTTTTAACTAAGAATCGATCTGCATCATTACTTTTTATACATTGTTGGGTGATTTGGGTTTTTTGTTCCTAATCCACTTCCAGCCCGCTCCAACTCCTAAAATATTTTACTTTATTACTCCTACTATCTTTAGGGTAGTGGGCCAAAGCCCCGAATGAGTCATATTTTTAAATATATTTTATCTTGATATTTTTAGCTTGATTCATTGTAAAACAATAGTTGAAAACAAAGTTTTGCACTAGATTACTCCAGGCGCGGATCCAGAATGTAGACATAGGGGATATTTCACTTCATAATGTATATATATCATAGCCCGCAAAAACTGGTGACTTATTTTTCCAACTTTGTGGGTGGGTGGCGTCGAAAAACCCCCGTTGATCCTCCACTGGGTTACTCATATAATTGTTTTACTGACAAATAATTATAGTACCAACAAAATAATTCCAAAAAGTCTTAAAATTAATATGATCATAAAAGAAGTTACAAAGGCTTGATTTTTGAGTTAAGAGGTCTACGCAGTTCGAAATATTTCGCGCGGAATGACAAAACTTCATATTAAAAAAAAAAAAATCCCATTTGGGATATCCCATTTGGGACTTTTTTTTATGAAGTTTTGTCATTTCGCGCGAAATATTTCGAACTGCGTATAGGCCCTTAAAATAAACTTCTACCTAGCCCAACCTGAGGCTTACTTTAAAATTATGCCCAACCCCCTGAGAACAACTTTTACCATTTAAAAATTTTTACTAACCGTTTCATTGTGCTGTCTGCCCTGATCTGAATTTGGTTTATCTGGATTGGGTTGTGGACTTTGGCTGCGCGGCATAGATGAATTAGAATCATGGGGTCCAGACATTGTTCGAGCGCAATCGTTTTAAACGTAATTGGAATAACGTTGTCATCTACTGATAATTTAGACCAAGTCCAGGTAGAGCTGCCAAAAAAAAAAAAAAATTCCTGATAACCACTAATTGCGTCGTGTAGTCATACGAGTAATTTTGCTGTAAATTTTATTTATTTAAAAATTTATTAATTTATTTAATTTATATAAAAAAAAAAACAAACATAGAGTTTAAACTCAGTGTGTACTACTTTAAACAAAACTTCAATGCAGCTCGTGTTTATTTATTACAAGTGTTGCAAATGGAAACGCATAAAATTATCTATGCTGGTATCCGGTGTCGCCTTGCGGCAACCATCATGCCAGACAGTCAGCTCCGGTTGCTGCAGCTTGGCACGCAGCGCTGCCAGAAATGCTGGTGTGGCATGCACATTTCGTGTAAAATCCAATTCACGTAAGCTCTGCGCTTGGCTGGCAATGAATTGCAGCAGGGCACGCGCCACTTGCGGCTGCTGTGGCAGCCACTTGATGCAACCTTCTCTGGCATCATAGTGCACCGCCAGCTGTGGCGCATGCCAGGCAAACTTATGCAGGCAGCATAGCTGGGCGGCATGCCGTTGCAGCAGCTGCGGCAGGCATCGGTCCAGTTGACATTGCAATTGCAGCGCCACAATTTGACAGCAGGGGCCGCTTTTGCTCGACTGCGTCAACAGCGCTGCTAGCAGCGCAGCTATAGTTGTAGTCATCATCATCATCTGGTTCGTTGCATGCGTTTGCTGCGTCCCTGCTCCATTTGCTTTCTCATCATCAATGTCGACAGCTGACGGGCAACTGTACACCGTCAATTGTTGCAGTTGCGGCAACTCCGCAATTTCCATGGCAGCCAAGTGCACGCCAAGTGCCGGCAGCCCCAGCATTTTCAATGTTTTGCAATATTTGATATCACGCCAAGCTGATGCATCCTTATCCGGCACACTTGTACTTGCCGTAAAGCCAAAGCCCGGCTCTAGCTCAAATACACTTAAACGTAGCTGCGTAAAGAGCAGGGCCAGCGCCGCCGGCGTCATGTCAGCGTGCCCCATATTCCCACTTAACAAATGTAGCTCTGTTAGGTTCTTGCAAATGCTGGGTATTTGCAACAGCATGAGTTGCATGTCTGTGCTTGTACTGTCATCGGCTAGAATGCTCAGCATGCGCATATTTGGCAACACTGGCATGCACTTCCGTTTCTGTGCGCTCAATGCCTGCCAGCCACGTGCATTAAGATTAAGCACTTTGCTCGTCAAGCGACCAATGTAAGTGATGAGCAGTTCAGCTTGCTCCTCATCCTGCAGCTGACTTAATTGGCAGTGCTCCTGGTAACAGTTGAAACTTTTGCCATATTTGCGTTGCCAAATTTGCAATATAAGCGCTTGGAAATGCTCATTCAATTGCAAGAGCACAAATTGATCCTTTAGAGTTAGCTTTTGGCAAATAAGCAGCAGGCAATCGTCATTAAGATTTGTCAGGCTTAACTTTGCTGCAAAACGTTGCAAGTTTGTTTTAAAATTTTGTATGTAAATTTAAGTTCTGTAATCCAACATACCGTGCTTTCGCTGTAGCTGCATTTTATGCCGTCTTCTTTGGTACGCACTCGATGAGTCAGCCTTGAATACTGGCTGGATAACGCGTGCTCAGCTTGACGGGAAGCAGCAGTATACGCAGCTGAACCCTTTGTAATGTATCGAATCACGGTTTCAGTCAGCTGCTTTGCCATGCCCTGCTCCCAATGTGACCTAAACTGTATTGCGTATGCCACACAGTTGCAGTCTACTGTTGTGCACAGTGGGCCGCATGCTGACAAACGCAGACATATGTTAAAGGAGCATTATGGGTGCTTCTGCAATTTGTCATTAGTATACATACACCTCTGATTTTGTTGGAATGCAGTAGAAAATGTGTTTGTAACAATGACATTGGGTTACATTACTGTTTTATAACTACGCGCTTGTTATTAATTTTAGGGAAAAAATTATACTGAAAAATAAACCGATACTGCTTAGGATAAAAACTTAAAACCACTTATATCTATATTTACAAAACAATTTGTAACAATTATAATGTATATTTATCATTAAGAGTCAGGCGGGTTAATCTGATATCATTTGCTTTATGATGGAACTCAAAGGTATGATGGTGCCAAGGAAGCTTGAAAATCATTTTTGAAAGTTTGTTTTGGGCAGTTTGGAGTTTTTTCATGTAGCACTTGGCCACATCGGGCCACACGGGGGCTCCATAAAAAATTACTGCTTTAAATATGGATCTAAACAACCGTGACTTCCTAATGATAAAGGGATGTAGGATTCTAGTGAGGGAGTTTAATTTATCAATAGTGTACCCTACATAATCCTTAAAGTTTATTAATGAGTCTAATACAACTCTTAGGTAGCGAACATTTTTTCCCAGGGGACACCAGTATCATCCGGAACAATGCTAATGTTTGGTAGGTATTTGTGAAACCTCTTTTTGGAAAAGTTTTATCGACGTTGATCTCAATTTTGCACCTAGAGAAATAACACTGGAGGGTTCCAAAAGCGCTTCGTAGGTAGTCATTTATATCAGCTGTATTTAGCCCTGCAGTGAATATTGCTGTAATGCAGGGAATATGGAGGCAGTGCAGCCGTTTAGTTCTGGGAAGTCGCTTGTATAAATATTGTAAAGTAGGGGCGAAAGGCAGGAGCCCATGATTTTCAATAGCAGCAGAATGGGCACATCCAATGTAGACCATGAAAGAACGCTTTCTAAGTTTACTTTTAATGATAATAAAAAATCGATAGAATCTTATCAATGTCTATCTTAGTGTTGCACAGTTTAGTTCAGTTTTTCTAGGCTTAGCAAATAAAAAATATAGGCAGGCAAGAGCTTTTTACAGAGTAAGCCGTTTTATAAAAAACTAGTATGCGATCTGGGGACCCCCTTCCCCATTCTTTTTCAAGGCAAATAGCGAAAGTTTCATTTCAAGTTATATCTCAGCTAATACCACTAAAGATCTTAATTAAAAAAAAATTAAAGACCTCGTCGTATGATGTACCATAGCAGGATATACAACAGGCGGCAAAAGAAGTGACGTCACACAGTTTTCTCAATTATTGTACGGAGTACTGCAAAGAGATTCAAGAATTCTACTTCGCAAAAAATTTTTGCCAGAAATGACTTCATTGATTTAACTTGAATTGTTCAGCGTTTATTGTAAAACATAAATTATTTTCAAAAAAGAAAGTATTGTGTAGTGTTGCCTGTAGCACCTGCTGTTTTTTTGTTGTAAGCACCAAAATAAGCTCAGTTTTTGATCGACCTTAGAAGAAATAGTCTTTTTTATATTTCGCCAAAGCGAAAGCAGTGCTTGCTCCGATTTTACAATACCCTTTCATCAGCTTGTTTTAATTCGTTGTAAGCTACAAATGATTTTCGATGTCTTGCATTTTGTGGAACACGCTTTGGGAATGCAAATCTTCAGAAAATAAAAACAAATACAACAACAGCTGTTTTCTACAGAAATATTTGTGCGGAAAAACTAAACACTTCGACCACTGTGCCTGATATATATAGAGTGCATGTTGGTGGTGACAAAAATAAATGCACCCCCTCGAGCTGGCATATGGTTTGAGTGCAGCCCTGCTTCATGTGCGTAAAACATGCGGGGGTTTCTTTTTATTTTTGTTTTTAATTTTGCTGCCTTTTAATCTCAGCATAGAGCGGGTGGTTATTTTTAGACTCACTCGTATAAGAGAAGATATATACATACATGTGTATATATA
The DNA here is from genome assembly GCA_018150985.1 of Chymomyza costata. NCBI lineage: Eukaryota > Metazoa > Arthropoda > Insecta > Diptera > Drosophilidae > Chymomyza > Chymomyza costata. Next base: position 131,087 of record JAECWU010000092.1, on the reverse strand, counting down.
TATATATACACACATTGATAGTGAATTTCAAAATGCGCAAATCACTTGAAAACAAATCGAATACGAATAACATTGATAGCAAACAATAAACTTAGAATAACAAATTCATATCTTTAATAATAATTTTAAGTACAATATATTATTTAGTCAAACTGTGCACCTTGGACCCAAATCGTTTAGCACTGACTCACAAGTCAATCAGATTGTATACAATACTGATTGTTTCTAAAATTCGTTCTTTCAAAATTTATTAAAACCAAATTAACTTTTGTTAAACCAAAAATAATTGCAACAAAATTTTTCAAAATGTCGGCTACAGCTAAATTGCAAGAGAACTGGCAAGTGGGTTCCAGTTATCAGGTGTCGCAACCGCGGCATTTGCGTCAGTCAGTGCAGGAAAACGCCAGTGCTGCAAAAAAACCTTGGAAAATATTTTTTACCCAAATTTGCGTTACTTTATTGCTGATGCTTATGGGCATTGCACTACTTTGGTCTTTTCATCTGGGTTTGGAATATTACAAGACTTCGCCAGAGCAGCGTTTTATGTTATTACGTCAACAAACCAAAAATCGCGAAGAACGTAGACACATTGGTGGAAAGTTGGAGTTATCGGTGCAGGAGAGGATTGCCAATATACATCTTAAGTCTATGAAGTCGGCGGTCGACAATATATGGCAAGATCATCAGCCAAGACCACATTTTTTCAAAAAGTATAACATTAGGGAGACAGATCTATATAATGCGCTACAGAGCATGCCCAAGGGTGGTTTGCTACATGTACATGATGCTGGCATGTTCAAAACGGATTTACTTATAGAGCTTGCGCATCATCCGGATTTATGGGTCTGTGTTAGTCTAGAAGGTATTTTTGAAGATTTTCGTTTTTCGCGCAGCTTTCCGCAAATAAAGCCCAGCGGTGATTATCAATGCAACTGGCAGCTGATGAACAATTTTTGGGCTTACAAAAACAATACTGCATATCTTAAAAGATTAAGGCAGAGTCTATCCTTGAATACAGCTGAGTCTATGAGTTCTGAGCAGCTGGCACAGCATTTGAAGCGTGCAACCAGACTCATACATGGTTTGATTACTTTTCGTCCTGTTTGGCCCACATTTCTGTTTAATATGCTTGAAGATTTTTATGATGATGGTGTGACCTATGTGGAACTGCGTACCTCGCTGCCAATTGTAAGTATAGCTTGGTTTTGGTGCATCACTAACTACAAGCCTGTCCACAGCTTTATGATACAGAGGGCCATAACTATACCATAATTGATACAGCCGCTTCTATGTTAAGAACTGTCAACATGTTTCGATCCACATTTATGGACTTTATAGGCCTTAAAGTGATTTATGCGCCAGTACGTGATTACAATGATAGTCGCATGTCCGAGTACTTGGAAAATGCGCAGCTCTTAAAGGTAACACTTTAGATTTTGCAACTTAATACGCTATGCAACAGCTTTGTACATATCTATATACCTAGACCCAATATCCCGAGCTCTTTGGTGGCATGGATTTGTTCAGTTTTGGGGATGCCTGCCAGCAAAAATCACCGTTGGAAAACGTGCAACTGCTGCACATTACCAAGGAAATTGATTTCTACTTCCATGCCGGTGATCCGGTTTGCCCCAATTCCACCATTAGTGAAAATAGCCTTATAGATGCTTTGCTCTTGGGCAGCAAGCGTATTGCCAATGCTCTGAGCCTGCCACAACATCCAGAACTTTTACGTATGGCTAAATACATGAATGTTGCCGTGGAGGTGTGCCCCTTGTCGGATCATTACTTACAGTACATAAACGATTATAGAAGTCATCCGGCTGCTTATTTAATAGCAAGTGGTTATCCCATTATTGTAGGTTCGGATTATCCATACCTTTGGAAGGCTGCGCCCTTGACGGACGACTTTTATGTAGCATTTGTTGGCCTTGCAAGCAATGGCAACAGTTTAAAAATGCTCAAACAGCTGGCCATGAATTCACTTTTGTACAGTTCCTTAAATGAGGACGACAAGGAAAAGGCGTTGTCCTCATGGAGAAAGAATTGGGCGAAATGGATCAATGAATTTATGCCTTGTGCCTAGGCAGCTGAAATTTTGGAGTAATCAAAATAATCAGGATAATTCGGTGTTTCTTTTTTGCGTTATAGTTTGAAGATTCTAATAAACAATTTATTGAAAGGCTTGATATGGATGGAAAGTATTCGATGTGAAACAACTTTTGTAAATCTTCTTAGAACAGTCATCTTTATTATTTACAGTGGAGGTAGTACCGTTGATGGGGTGGCTATAATAAGGGTCGCGTTAAATATTCTGCCCTCCTTCAGAGAGTTTTCTTTTGAAACTTAGAAAACAGCAAATATAGCTTGCCGCCCCAAAACCATTGCACGCAGGTTTGACAGCCTCTTCGGACCACACTAGTTACGTCACTGGGATCTTTTAATTTACAGCATAACGAAACCAAAACAAAGGCAAATATCTTTTAATCAAACAGGATCAAGGATAAGCATCAGAAAATCTATTTTAGCTGATAGCTTTAGGAACCTAGCATAGAGCTCGAGGCTATCCTTTTGAAGCCTGAGGAAGTAGGACTGGCTTAGAGGTAGAGCGTCAACGTCGTGTGGCAAAATTGGTCTATACTGTTAATTGTCTGCTAAGTGATGCTGAGATTTAATCAGTGCTGACCATCCATCCCTGACAAAATTGAAGTGGCAACAGGATAGGGGTGCTAGACTGAAGCCTAGTGAGATATTAAAGTTTTGAAAAAAACGTTTCCTATCTTGATGGAGTTGCCAGTATAGCTGAACGTTATTTTTGATGCAACTACTTTGAAGGGATTCGGAACTAGGGCTGGCGAAGATCCCTCAGCGAGTTTTTTGAAGAAAAATATAAAATAATAATATAATGAATCTTGGAACTTTCGACACATGTCTGCTTATGATGCATGGTATTCATTTGATTAACATCTTTTAGGAATGTGTCAAAATTGAAGAGGCAACAGTATAGTGGTTTTACTATGGAGCCTAGTGAGTTAATAAACTTTTGAACGTTTCCTATCTTGATGGAGTTGCCAGTATAGCTGAACGTTATTTTTGATGCAACTATTTTGAAGGAATTCCGAACTAGGGCTGGAGAAGATCCGTCAGCGAGTTTTTAGTGTCTTTGAACTTTCGACTCATGTCTGTTTGTAATGCAGTGTATTTACTTCATAAACATCTTGCAGGAATTTGAATAATTATGCATTTTTCAAAATAACCTTGATCGTTTGGTTGGGTGCATTAATATAGACGGAAGGAAAGTAAACTTGTTAATGGAAATGATTGTGCGGCATTCGAGAGATTATAAATACTAACTACTTCTAAAAGCAATTTCCGAAGAAATTAAGATCGATGCAGCCATAAAACAACGCCATTCATAAGTGGTTAAAAAAAAAGTACTTAATAGTCGTTTTTGTTTAACTAATCTTATCTATAGAGCTCGTAAATCAAGATGCTTGAATGATTAGCGTCGGGTTGGCAACTCAAGGGACTGCTCCCAGCGACTACACGATAAACGCCATTCAGCTTAGTTAATAAATCTCACAGCAAATCAAATTATTAGCTACTAACAGCTTTTGGCTATGGGTAAAGCCCCACACACGTCCACATGCCAGTGGCAAAGTTTTTAATCAAAGATAATGCCGCCATGCTCCAATACTGGCCCAGCTATTACATATGTAGCACATATCAATCTATGTATATATATCAATCTATATATATATGACAATCTTTTCAGATAAGCAAAACGACACGCGAAATTAGCCACAAAATCGGACGACACTCAGAACCAAGGCTTTAGTTGGTCTACGGACATTGATGCAGACAGAACCCCAGTCAGCGTTTAATTTAAACACAAAAGACCCGTCGCTGAAAAGGTCTTAACACGATTTTATCTGTTACCTGCGCACGTGTGCTGGCCAAGATGATGCGTTCTTGTAATCTAATCGCATTGCTCACGCTTTGCCTGACGCTGTCTTTGGGTGCAGAGGCACGAACCCGGCCCAAACAAACTGCGGCTATTTCGCAACTAATGACGTACTATGCCAGCACGCCGCATGTGGAACCGCTGCCGGCAAATAGCAGACCCACGCCGGAAACCTACGCATCGCTGCGTAGCATGTTCTTCCGCTACGAAGAGTCCAAAGCATTGGGCTCCGATCTGGAACTAACTGAACGCGAGCTGCAAGCAAATCAAATTATAATGGATGCCAAGGTAAAGGAGTATGATGAGGGCTTAATAGCGCCAAGGCTGTTCAAGCCGGCGCAGCATTTCTTTAAAGTGCTCGAGGACATACGCGGCACGGAGCTATTCAAGTACATAAATGCCATGCCCAAGGGTGCTGTGTTGCATGCTCATGACACAGCGCTATGCAACACGGAATCGATTATAAAACTCAGCTACCGTGAGCACCTGTGGGTATGCCAGAAGGTAGGCGGCCTGGAAGCTGTGGCCTTAAAATTTGCCAAATCCCAGCCCGCGGCTTTGGCTGAGGAGGATTGCAGCTGGACTTTGTTGTCGGATGTACGCATGCAATATGGCGCAGAGGCAGTAGATGAATATTTGTCGGAGCGATTGACGCTGTATCCCACCACAAAGTTTGATGATAATAACGCGGCTTGGTCACAGTTTATGATCATTTTTGGACTGCTCGATGGACTGGTTACCTATGCGCCTGTTTGGGCTGATTATTACTACAATGCGCTGGAGCAGTTTCACCAGGATGGTGTGCAGTATTTGGAGTTCCGCTCCACGCTGCCCATACTCTATGATATGGATGGCACAGAATATACCTCGCTAGATACAGTGCGCATTTATAAGGAAACGCTGGACAAGTTCAAGTCGGAGCATGCGGACTTTATAGGCTCACGCATGATCTATGCGCCTTTGCGCAATGCGGAAAACAAGGATGTTAGTGCCTATGTAACAACCTTATTAGAAATTACGGTAAGTTTTGCAGCCTACCAAGTTGATCAAATATTTGGTTCATTTGAACATTTATGCCTTGCAGCAAAAGTATCCAGACTTTGTGGCCGGCTTTGATTTGGTAGGACAAGAGGAGCTGGGTCGCCCGCTCAAGGACTTTATTGATGAGCTGCTGTCCATACCCGAGGATATAGACTTTTACTTCCATGCTGGTGAAACCAACTGGTTTGGTTCTTCCATAGATGAAAATGTCATTGATGCCATATTGCTGGGCACCAAGCGTATAGGACATGGTTTTGCGCTGGTCAAGCATCCCGTTGTCCTGGAAATGCTGAAGCAATTGAATGTAGCCATAGAAGTTAGTCCCATTTCCAATCAGGTGCTGCAGCTGGTCACAGATTTTCGCAATCATCCCTGCTCTCACTTTTTTGCCGATGGCTATCCGGTGGTAATCTCATCCGATGATCCCTCATTCTGGAAGGCCACACCACTTTCACACGACTATTATATAGCTTTTCTGGGCATTTCCTCTGCACATTCGGATCTGCGTTTGCTCAAAAAACTGGCACTCAATTCCCTACAGTACAGCTCGCTGAGCGCAGATCAAAAGTTTGATGCACTCGCCAAGTGGCAACCCAAGTGGGATGAGTTCATAGAGTTTGTCATAACCGGACAGAAGAGTGGCGCATCCGGCCTGCAGCTGGATTGACTAGCACGGGTGGTGGCAGCGTTATGGGCCATATTGTATGTGTTGCATGTCTAATGCGGTCATGTGGCAGCAAACTGGCCAAAACGCTAGTCGGTTCTTTCCTTTTTGCAATCTGCAGCATGCATTTACAGCAGCTAATTACATAAGTGTATTATGTATAGAGCACATGTTGCGGACGATGCACATCATCCATCAGTTATATCACATCCATAGCCATAGCCATAACCATGCTAAATTAATGTATTACGCGCTAATCAAAGTATCGCCTCATTGTCTGCAAGTCCATAACTCGATACCATATACTCGATACCATAGAATTCGCATGCCAGTTTGTTGTAAGCTAATTGTTATTGATTAGTATTTAGTTAATGATGATAATTATAATAATTATGCTACTGACGATAACGATGTAACCTTAAGATTTTGTAACTAATGCGCTTTAACGGTTTCAGGGCTACTTTAAAGCTACATTTATACCTTTTTTATGCATACCAAGTACACTACTAGATTAATGTTTATACTAAATAAATAAAAAAAACGATTTTTTTTAATAACATAGACAAGACTTTAAAAGGAAGAAATGCGAATTTTTTGATTTTCTGAAAATATGAGTTTGAAGAGTTATGGAGCTTTTTGGTGTTTTTGTTTTATATTTTTGGAAAATGGAATGTTGAACGATATTTTGAAGCGTATTCACCAAGAACACAATTTTTAGCATCGAATTCGGAACCATAAAACTAACGGTATAAGGTACTTTATAGCCAGTGGGAAATTTTTCCAACTTATTGTTAAATACAACTCGGGAATCAAAAATTATTTCATGAGAACTTAGGGATTAACAATATGGAGCCATTAAAGTAAATGAACATTCTGGACTGCGAGTTTGGTTCTGATTCCGCTAATTTATCAAAACAGTTTATCGTTATCGCTAAAAACTATCGAGAAGTTGGAATTGGAAAAGATGATAGTTCGCGGTGGAAATAATTAGTAACACTTTCTGCTGTTCTGCTGTCCAAAAAAAAATTTTATTATTGAGAACGAACCAAAGATGACTTTCTCAAGAGCTAAGGGATCAACAATCTGTTGCAGCATACTTAAATAAGTATGGGTACTTAAAATAACTCTATACCGTGTAGTAATATTCAAGTTTCTCTGGCAGCCCGAGCAACAAAGAATTGGACAAATGCGTACGAATCAGACAATGTTTTCCCAAAAACAAAGTGATTAACGTATGCCATCTTTTAATACAGGTAAATACTTTAAGCTATATCCTTATGTAAAAAGAGGATTAAAGTAAATAGGCTTAACCGTGTATAATCCACAAAAGTATGGACGTGTATGTTCTGTGCATACAAGTTGTGTGCTTAAAGTAATGGAGCCTAAGCAAGAATCTTCCACAGAAATCAGAGTATCACATACTTAAAAAATATGTGTATCTATTGAGAAATCTCTATATAGGAGATCATAAGAAAAATGTTTCCAACGAATTTGGTCTATCCGGTCCACCTGAAACTTGCAACAGTTATAATTCTTGTTTCTTTGCATTAAGGAAATTCTTTTTCCAATCGAAACTTAGCTCAAGGTTTTTGATTCGCATGATATTTTTAGAGTTGCAGCAGTATGATGTACACTTGTTACAAGAAAGTAAGAAGGAATAAAATTCGGTGAGAGTTTTGCCCTAGATCGTAAAATGTAAGGAACAAATAATTTAAAACAAAAAACATTGAATCCTTAAAACCCTCTGTTCTCGCTACGCCCAAGACTAGTTTGAATGTTTTCGAGTTAATTGAAAATGTAAAAAAATGTGCAAAAATATATATGCTTCTTAGAATATAAATTTATCGGTTTTTTTAATCAAATAAATTTAATAATTTTTTGCATAAGTTTCAAGTTTAAAAGCAGAAAAAACTATTTTTAATATTTTTTTTTTAAATTAAACATGAACGCGATCGACTTTGGGATAAAAAAATGATTCTTGTCGAATTTGCGAGAGTCCTTAGGAACTCCGAAAAATTGTTGATAGCCGAATTTGGTTACTCTCAAATCATTTATTTGACCAGCAGGTCCCTTGGAGCCTAATTTTATTAATATTTTTTGGGTAACCTAAAAGACTTCCGAACGCTCCACTTGGTTACGCCCTATTAGTGCTTCTATGAAAGCTATATAATATAACTCATATATCGAAAAAAAGTAAATAATACCTTAGCTCGCATCAAAATATTATTATTATTAAAATCAGAAGTATGCATTCATTTGAATTTTATGAAAAAATTATCAATAATTATGAAATTTATTTAAGTTACAAAATCTTTGGTTTCTACTATAATATAATTTTGTTTTTTATCAATTTTTAGATAAATTTTTATTTCAAGTTTTACATTTGTGTATTTAGATCACACAGAAAAAACCAAAAGATTTAGATGGATAAATAACCATAACCTTAGTTCACGTTCGAAAGTGTTTTAGAGTTCCCAAACTTTGTATCAAATTTTATTTCAAAGTAGTCCGCACCCTGATTTAGAGTACGCCATTTTTTTTTCAAGTCGAATTATTATTTTTAATATGTTAATTATTTTGGTAGCTTTGAATATCCTATTTTCAAAATGTGAAAATTTTGTAATTTTCTAAATGGCGTTCCATTATAGTAAGTAGAAAACCAACAACATAAATAGTTGAACCGCAGGTGACACCAAACAGCTTCAGGCTGAGAGAAATATGACCTAATCTTTGCATAAATATTGCGAAAAACACACAATTTTGGAAAATTGCAAATTGCATACACTATCAAAAACATAAACAAGCAAATGCTGCTAGTCTTGGTTGCTGTTGCAAAGTTGCGAAAATCTAGAGCAAGGACTAATCCAAATGAGCATTGCAACTGAGCGTGGCACATTCAAAGTTGCAACCGCATAAATCTGTACACAGTGTGGCGTTTGCTGCTTAATGAATATGCGTCCATGTTACTGCCAGCTCCCCCCAAGTCAGGCCGACAAACTAACCTGATGAATGACCGAACGACCCAGTCAAAGCCGTGCATGGAGGCACTTCGAAATGTTTCAATTTTATGTGGGAGCCGAAACGGGTGCGTTTCGATTTTGATTTGGCGCCTAATGGCGCTGCTTTTATGTGCAAATGGCAAATGCAGCTAACATGGACTTGGATTATACGGATGTGTATTCGGGAGTGCGGGGGTGACTGGGCCGCTTACTCAGCATAAATATGTATGAGCCGTAAAATTGATGAACGTGTATGGAACGCAGTGGCAAAACTTGTGGCAACAACAGGCGCAGCCTCATCAATTTAACGTCGTGCACATTTAATGTGGTGTTGAGTTCGCGGAGGCATAAAATGGACCAAAAAAAGGAAAGGAATGTATTAATTTTGGGGGCACTGAAAATTGCATACACTTGTGGGTTTTAATCGCGGGAAATAGTGACGGAAGGTCAATCCTGGTTACCGGCAACAATTTAAAATGGTCAGCGGGTATAGAGCCTAAAATTAGTAGGTTTTTGTTTTGCTTCTAGGGTTCTTCTTTGACATAATTGATTTACGTAATTTAGCTTTTTATTGTGTTTTTTTGGTTTAAGTTTCAATACCGCCCCCTGCAAGCTTGGCCTTTTTGCTTGCTTTGCTTTAACATCATACCGAGGATATGGTGGCCAAAACTATCTCGAATTCAGTCAGTGTCGATCCGAATTCGGCGTCGCAAAGGGAAATGGATTGATCCCAGCCCAAAGGTTTTCCCAAAGGTATCACCTGCATGGTATCAGTTCTTGGGCGGCCAAGAACAACATGGCGCTGGACGCTGGATGGAAATAAAAGCGATTGTGAAAAACAGAGAAAGCTGGAGAATGTTTGTAGAAGCTCTTTGCATCAACTAGGAACCTCATTTAGGTCACTCTAGCTGTCCTTTTTTATCGGGTAAATCTTAAACCATTTCCGCTTCTCTTCTTTTATATTTTTATCAACGAAAATTAATTGGGATACCAAGGCTTACAGATTTTTTGCTAGTTATCGGTCGAAGATCTGATATAGAGCGCCCTCTATTTGCTTTTTGTTGCCTCTACTTGGAGGAGATCAGCGAATCTAATCAGAAAATACGCTGCGGCTGTGGAGTGTCAACTGGGTTAAGATAACACAGGAGTGGGTTTGATTTGACATCCTGGTCTTTAACGGTCTGATCAGTGAAATATTTCGCTTATGATCAAAAACAAAAAAATTATGTTGAAAAAAAAAAATAAATTTTGCGGCCAAACGAAATCAAAAGAGTGTGTTCTCTTTATTTCAAACTATTATTTCAAGACGTGTTGCTTAGAGAACCGAGAACCGGTTAATTCGAGATATTAATTCAAATATATAGAAACATACAGCGAATAAAACCAGCTCATTGTAACAAGTAATATCATGGTATTGCAAATATACCCTGTTTAAGAGTATCAAAGCTGGATTTGAGTGTGGTGCACATAAATAACTAATAAAAGCCTCACTCGTTTTAGTCGCCTGTTTGTTGTAGTTGTGACTGACAAAGCGGAAATGCGTGAGCCGCCATTTTGTGCCACCATGATTAGTTGAGGCGACATGTCTGTGCCTGCTTTTGGATGAATGTATAGCGCTCTTGTTCCCAACAACACCACAAACCTGTCAAATTGTCACATACGCTTTGGCTTTGAAACATTTAAAGAGAAACGAGTGCAGAAAAATTTATTTTCAACATAAGTCTTCATACTTTGCGTCAAGAAACTGAAAAAGAGTGTACCTAATGTCATTGCTGTTTGGTCCTAACCAAGAAATAGCTGGCTTGACCATATCAGAGCCAAAATAGAACGGAACCTTGTTTCAAGGTAAAAGACTGCTGCAAACTGGATCGGCACAGGGTTATTATCAAGCCGGAGAATTGCCCGGGATCTTGCAACTCGTCTCACGCTAAATTAATAAGCTCGTTTTTGACATCAACCACAGGTCGGCAAGCCTGCAGAGTATATATGTATGTATACATTCCGCATAACCTAATCACTGACTACAAAGTTCCTTCCTTGGTCTAAAGGCAATTATGAACAAACATTTTTTTTATCAAATTAATAAGTTTAGTGTCCAGCGTTCAATAAAGAAAGATTCTCTGAAATATTAGTTTTTTGGATAAGACGAACAAACGAAATTAGTTTTTCCTGTCAATTTTGAAAATTATGGTACTAAATTTACAAGCTATTGCCAAAGGCTGCCGGATCCTGAAGGCCAAGCGATGTCTGCCAAACGCATTGCACAAATATGTGCATACTGTATGCTGTATGTCGCAAAAGAAAGCCCCAATTGATGTAGGTATGAAGGAACTGACTTCTAAGACCACGAATTTACGCGACCATACACCTGAGTCCTATCACATATTGAGGAACATAATACTAGCATACCAACGTAATTCTGTGCTGGGTGAGAACATGGACCTGACGCCCAAAGAGCAGCTTGCCAACGAGGTAATTATGTGTGAGAAAAAAACCGAATATGAGAAGGGTATACTGGATCCTACAAAGTACTTGCCCGGCCAACACTTTTTCCAAGTGCTCCCACAAATACAAATTTCGCGGCTTTTTAAGATATTAAGAAAAATGCCCAAGGGTGGCGTTTTACATGCTCACGATACGGCTTTGTGTAGCACGGACTTTTTAATCCAACTAACATATAGGAAACATCTGTGGATTTGCACGACGGACAATGGCTGCAAGGCTGTTGGCTTTCGTTTCTCAGAGAAACGTCCCACTATCAAGGCTATCGAGGATTGCTGCTGGGAGCCCATGTGCGAGTTCCGTGAGCGACGCGGTGACGAAAACGTGCGCAAGTATTTATATAGATGTTTTAGCATATATCCTTTATCTAGTTTTGAATCGAACAATCAAGCTTGGGAGCATTTTATGGGCATATTCATCTTGCTGGATGGGCTGTTGCTCTATGCGCCGGTATGGGCTGATTACTATTATAATGCGCTGACGGAATTCTATGCCGATGGCGTGCAGTATTTGGAGCTACGTTCCTTGCTGCCACAATTGTATTGTCTAAATGGAGAATTACTTCAGATTAAAGATACTGTGCAGATTTACAAGCAAGAAACGGAACGTTTTATGTTCAACAATCCCGGCTTTATAGGTGCCAAATTGATCTATGCACCTTTGCGTGGTGTGGAACCTTCCGTCGTGGCGGAATATGTAAAAACCTGCACGGCCTTACATGTGAGCTTGGATCATAGTAGCTTGTAAGTCGTTTATGCCAAGCTTTTATTTGCAGCAAGAATTTCCAATGTTTCTAAAGGGCTTCGATTTGGTGGGCCAGGAGGAGCTGGGTCGACCGCTATCCGAGTTCATTGATCAGCTCTTGACAATGCCCAAAGAAATCGATTTCTTTTTTCATGCGGGCGAAACCAATTGGTATGGTTCCGAAATTGATGAGAATCTTTTTGATGCCGTGCTCTTGGGTGCCAAGCGCATAGGTCATGGTTTTGCCATTACCAAGCATCCGCTGCTAATGAGACTAGCCAAGGAACTGGACATTGCCATAGAAGTTTGCCCCGTATCGAATCAGGTGCTGCAGCTGGGTCAAGATTTTAACAGTCATCCGGCAGCCACTTTGATCTCTCAGAATGTGCCCATTGTTATATCTAGCGATGATCCCTCATTTTGGCGTGCTGCGCCGCTTTCGCATGACTTCTTCGTGGCCTTCTTGGGCATAGCGCCCATGGGTGCGGATTTAAAATTCCTCAAACATTTGGCCAAGAATTCCTTAAAATACAGCGCCTTGACAGAGCAGGAAAAAGCCGATGCTATGCAGAAATGGGAAAAACAATGGGATAAATGGGTTGAGAGCTTGGTTGCTTAAAAATAAAAGTTTTTTCAAGATATTTCATTAAAATTGCATTTTATTTGTATACCATTACACACACAGTTTTTTTTTGCTCTTAGCACTAAGAATCGGTTTTAGTTTGAATATTACAACAATGCTATTGATATGGATCTTACACAAGCTTCAAAGAACTTAGTTTCTTTCTTCTGATATATTTTTAATTTTTTTATTTTTTGGATATGTGGGGAATTTATCATTGCGCTTACAACATAAAAATATTTATGTATAGAATTCCTTTTACATAAGGATAGCTGCTGCTTAGTTTATAATTAGCAATTAATTAAGCTGTACCTTAAAAACATGTGTGTATGTATCCCTATATTTGTATGTATTTATTTGTGTTTCACAGATATAATTGATTTGCATATACAGAAATCTTCTTTATCAATTCGCGCTCTAATTACGCTGTTTTTTTTTTTTGTTTTAATTTTTAAAGCAAGCTATTTAATATACATCTAATTATTAAAAATTAAATCATTTTTTAAGGTTTTTTTTTTTGTTTTGCTTTCAACGCATTAATTTATCTTTATAAGCCTCTGCTGTATATAATTTCGCAAAAATATGTTTTGTTTTACATTTAAATGTTAATAAATTATGACTTACATATATCATTTTTTTTTACGCATAATTTACACATATATGAAAGCATAATAAAATTCTGCTTGTTTTTTATAATGTTGAAAACTTTTTTTGTTGTTTTTTTTTTTTTCGTTTTTTTTTTGCCGCAGTTGTATACTATTCACGAATTAAAGGGTATTTATTATTCGTCAGCTAGTTGAAAAAAATATTTGTAATTGTTTTTCTTGGTATACACAACTCTTTAAGTAACTTGTACTTTTTTTTTAATTATTAACATCCGTTCTATTATGGGATAAAGAAACAAAAACAAGTCACAGCTGTTATGTAGATATAAACTATCTCCAATTACTGCCATATGTATAAGTCACTGTTTAAAATTGTTTAATTACTTTCCTTGAAATTTGGTGTTGGTTATTTGCTTAATATCTCCATGAAGCTTTTATTATATAAACAAGATTTTTAAAAATCGCTCTGACTCACAGGCCGAGCTTACATAACAGGCAGGGCTCCCTTAATACGATTGCAGCTAACATTTAATATCCTTATGAAAATGTCATGACCTTAAAGTCGGTAGCAGACGACTTTGAGATACCCTGTACCAACGCAACAATAAATAATGTAAAAACAAGCAAAGAATTATGCCCGATCGTTCCTATAGAGGCTATACATATGAGATAATTGATAGAATTTTATATGTATATTGCTTGGGGACTCTGAAAAATTCCCGCCGCAAAATTTGGTAACGAATTCTTCATAAACAAACAAAAAAATTAATATTTTTTTGAATAAAATAGCGATATCGAAAAATTAAAATAAATTTGTTTCCCCATGACATAATAAGGGTTCTACGTAACTCGAAAGTTAGGTTACTTTGTTTCTATTTTGCATTAAAACCCTTGGTGGGTCAAAGCTTCCATCACAATGCCCTCCAAACCGCCCGATCCTGTGCTTTGGCTTGATAGCTTCTGACATTCACCTTGTAGAGATCGCCCTCAACTGCGTCCAGCCAGCGGCTTTTAGGGCGACCTCTCGCTCTGAGTTTGTATTGCCGACCTTTTAAAATTTTCTTTTGTGCGCTGTTATGGCTCATTCGCAGAACATGCCCAGGCCATCTTAGGCGTTGCGATTTTATGTACTAGCTTATAATTATTTCGTGGTTAGCCAGCACTTCAAGTTCTGAATTGTACCTCCTTCTATATACGTCTCCTTCCAAGGTTGTGCCGAATATCCTTCGCTGAATTTTTCTCTCGAACGTTGCTAGCTGTTTACAATCGGTGGAACGTAGGGTCCAGACCTCGCATCCGTACATTAATACTGGCTGGATTAGTCTTATATTAAAAAATTTAAATTGCGGTTGTACGCTTAAGACCAGGAGGTCCAAATTTTCTTAGACGCTTTTTGTCGTTCCCACATTTTTAATAAAGAAAGACACAAGAGAGTATTCAGAAACTTTTAGCATTTACAGAACTTGATTATCCCAGCTTTTATGAGCAGTTATAAGATTTATTTATTTAGATAATAATAAGCACTTAGTGATAAAACAATAATGTGTCCCATGTATACAGCAAAGCAGAAAAAGACCCCTAGACTTGATCTCTTAAGAAATATGTCTGTGCCTTGAATACAAAATAGAGCTGCAATAAATTGAAATTGAATTGAATTATCTCATCTGAAATGACAATCAGCAGATCATAGCGTCTACCAGAAAAAATGGTATTCAAATCTTGATCTCCAAATCATACTGAATAAGGTATGGTCTCCGCATTATGAACGTCACTAAATTGATCTTGCAGCGTGGCTTCATTCTTAGTAGCGATCTGCAGATCTCCTTTTGCAACAGCAGAAAAAATGACATGGTGATAGTTCATGGTAACCGCGAAAACCTTTGGTTACGGTTTAAATAAAAAACTTCAAGTGGAGCTGCTTCAATAAGTTGCTTGCCATTACCCTCAAACACTGAACTTTTTATAATAAAGTACATTAATTTTGGAAAACAAATATTTCTACACTACATGTACTAAAGAATTTATTTAAGAAACTTTACAAAATACAATCCATTATTAATTTGAATTTTGTTTCCACTTGTTTCGTTCAAAAATAAGTATCATACAGTGGCGTTGCTAGAAGGGATCAAGAGATCTCCCCATGGTTTTTGTTTTTGTATTAAATAGAAAACGGTCAAATAAAAATTATAATAAAGCAAGAAAGATATTATCGTATTTTTTAAGATGTACATAAGCCTCCTTCAAGCTCTTAACTTAATTATGAGTTTATGAATAGATTATTTCTTTTGTAACGTGAAGAGTATACATACTTGTGGCAAATATAAAATTAGTTTAAGCCTCTTTTTTTTACGCATATAGCTCGAACTGCAACTTACTTAGTACTTATCGATATGTTCAAATCCCAAAACATACGAACCAATGCAATTTCCTTTATATTATTATATTATATATTTAATTAAATAAATATATCAATATTTATGCATTATTTTTACAATCTTAGTTTAGGCATTCTACACATTGCACTTTCCAACACTGTCCCCTCTCTTTATCTCTCACACATACACACAAATATTTACCGCTATGCTGTACAATTGCTTAAACTCTATGCTCTCAAGCGACTTTTTTATCGCATGCGAGAAAAAAGTGACCTAACACTTTACTGCTGCTGCTGCCGCTGCCGCTGCGGTTTTGCTTGGTTTAATTGTGGTCGCTGTCGACGTCGGCGACGCTGCTATGTGCGTGTATGTTGTTGTTGTTGTTTTTGTAGTTGTTCTTGTTGGCGTTGCAGTTTTGCGGTCTTCCAGCTTGTTTCGCCCACACTTAGCGGATAGGGTATTATATCGGGTTGTTGCTCCGAGGAGGAGTTGTTTGTCTGCTCGGTGTCATCATCGTTATCATCATGGTCGTCACTGGCATGGTTATTGTTGTTGGTGTCGACTGGCTCATTTTGGATGCCATTAATTTGGCGGTTAGTTTGCACTAGGAAATTATTTTGCTTCCTTGCAGCAACATCCACATCAAGCGCGTTTTTGTTGTCGTGGTTATACTTGTAATTGTAGTAGTTATTTTGTTTGTTGTTTTTGTTGCTCTCGTTGCTTTCATTATCAGTGCAGTGCTGTAAAACCACAAAAAAAGTGTATATAGTATAAAAATTATATTATAAAATTATAAAAGCATTGCTGAAAACTTAATGAAAATGCAGGCAAAAATATTTGGCAACATTTTCTGAATTTAATTAAATTTCCCACCATTAATTTAATAAATATACAGGCTATTATTTTTTCTGCTTGTGGCAAAAATATGTTGACGCTTATTGTAATTTAAAACTTTGCTGAAATTTATTATAAAAATAATTCAACAACTTTTTGATAAGATACTAACTCAAGTGTAGTGTCAAAACGTAACTTTTTAATATAAAAATACACAATAATAATAAGAGTAACAAAAGAAGTTTCAGTTAATGTTTTTTAAATGATGTTTTGCTTGTTTTTGTTTATTATTAGCCTGTGATAATGATAAGTGTGCCACGTAATACATAGCTGCAATAAATGCGAATATATAAAACTAACTACTTAGATAAGACATTTCGATAACTTTTTAAACCAAGCATGGAAATGTGAAGTGCTAATTTTTTATAGAGATAAAACTGCACGCCGAATGTTGTATGCACTTGCTGAGCTACCAACTTAATAGATCGAAGGATAACTTAGTGTCAACTTTCTCTAAAGGGGCCCTTAACTTTGAAAAAAAAACCTTTAAGCATTTAGCTAATATGTTTCTTTCACATTCACATAATTCTTGACCGATTTTGAAGATCTTAGGCTCGAAATGTTCGTAAAAGAATTCTTATTCAGCTCAACGCTCAAAAAAATATTAAAATTTTTTTTCTTCTTTTAGAAAAATTGTCTAAAATGTGGCTTTTTTTTCGACTTCGGTTGTTTGTAACTTCATTAATTTTTACTTCATCTGTACTTAACGTATATCAGCGTAAAGAGCACATCAATCGATATATTCGTCTCTCATGTCAATACAGATATTAGCGAATAACATATTTTTAGAAAAAATCTCGACAAAGGTTCTTAAGAAAAAAAATGAATGTAATTTTCGTGTTTCCAGACCCCAGAAACTTTTCATTTTCAAGATTCACTCGATGACCCTAAAATTTGTAAACTTTAGTCTCCACCAGGTCTCTACTTTTATCTCGGTGTCTTTAATTTTTAGGCATGCCAATTTTCAAAAAGCAGAGACGAATATTTTGTGCGTTGTTAGGATTTGATCGCCTTCAGCAAAAAAAAAAAAATAAATTGGTATATGGATAATCATATTTTTATCTTCTTTAAAAAGTTCCAATTAAGTAATTTCTCAAAAAATGACAAACATCTTGTCTTATTTAGGGAGTTCAAATTCGCTTGAAAAAAAGTTAGTTTTTCTCATATTTTTATAAACCTAACGAAAACATATTATTGGCTGTGTTGTCTCGACTATATGTATGACATTTACTTTTTGTAGAGTATATCTTAGTTTTATAAATGCACTTTAACAAATTATTTTATATACTATGAATATATTATTTATTACTTAAATTAACGAAAACAAATTATAGCATTGATTATTGTGATATCTGGCTGTAAATATGACATAGAACTTTATTCTTAGAGTATGTGCTTGTTTACTACCTTGGTTTTAGTATTTACTGCAACGAACTCAAAATATATATTTGTGTTTTATAGGATTGTTTACGATAGCACCATTTGAACATATGGTATTTCTATTATTATTTTAAATGGTTTACGGAGCGGAATTAGGTCTCCCAAAGAAACTTACTTGTCGTACCATCGTTCTAACCAAACGTACTTTTTGGGCTACTTCAATGGTTTGCTAGGGACTTAAAATTCTTTCTTTTATTTGTTTTCCTCTTATATTTTACTACTTTGACTGCAATTTTTGTATAAGAGTATTATTAAAGATAGGCGATCCCAAATGTTGTGGAAATTTGGGATAGGCTATTACAAACCGGTTTTTTTTTATTGAATGCCTTATACACTCAGTTGAGTGAAAGAGCTACGGTTAAGGATTAGGTACAAAGAATTTCATTTATTCACGAACTTGACGAATGCATGTATTGTATTTAGTAAGAATAGAAAAGTTATCATTTAAGTTTTATTAAGTTTGCTCAAAAACAAATTAGTTTGTACAGAATCAGACGCACACGTGCCAAGTTTTTCCGCTGATAAGGTGGCTTCCGCGGAACGCTTATAACTTAGTAAAACGTATAGTGACATGGAAAGAGTATAAAAGAGCATATTTTTGCCGGCAAACCTTCAACCGCAATGGTATTTGCCAGCAACATCTCATAACCACACGCTCCCACTCTCACACACACACATATACAAACCCGCTCTCAACTGACAGGTGACACTGAGATTTTGTATATACGAGATCTGCGTAGTGTGGAGCCCTAGCTCATTAGCCGCACAACGCGCTCATTAATGCGAAATCATGTTTGTTTTTGTTTTGTATTTTAGATGACACCGCATGAATGTGGCAAGAGAGAAATTAGTCGCAAGCCGAACACGGAGAGGGCAACACGTGCGCAAAGTTTAGTTCTACCAACGCGTTAAACTCAGTCGCTGTTATACAATATTTTTAGAAAACTATTATACGTCATGTCTTATGCCGCGAGCAAAAATAAACAAACAGCGCGTATTGTCATCATCGGAGCTGGTGCTTCAGGCATAGCTGCGGCCACACGCTTGCTGGAGGCGGGATTTAGAAATGTTTTGGTGCTGGAGGCGGAGAATCGCATTGGCGGACGCGTACATAGCATACCCTTTGCGGACAATGTTGTGGATTTGGGCGCACAGTGGTGCCATGGCGAAAAAGGTAATCCCATATACGAGCGTGTTAAAGATTTAAATATGCTGCAGGATTCGGGTGATATATACTATGATTACAAATGCGTACGTTCCAATAAGCAGCTGGTGCCTGAGGATACAGCCAATGTGCTCAAGGAGTTTGCTGAAAACTCCATAACAGAACGTCAAACAGAGCTGTCAGACTATGAAGGATCTTTGGGCGCCTATTTAACAGAGAAATTTTGGAGTGAGCTAGAAAAAGCACCACAGCTGGATCGCACCATAGCGCGTGAATTTCTGGAAAACTTTAAAAAGTTTGAAAGCTCTGTGGAGGCTTCGGATCATTTATTTGAGGTCTCCGGACGTGGGCATTTAGACTATTGGCTGTGCGAGGGTGAACTGCTGCTAAACTGGCGGGATAAGGGTTTTAAGAGTTTTCTGCAATTGCTAATGAAGGCCAATGCCAATGAGCCCAATGACCTGGGCATATTAAGTGGACGCGTTAAGCTTAATCAGCGCATAAAAGAAATAGACTGGCAGCGTCCAGATGAGTTGCTGCTGCGCTGTTATAATGGTGAGGTGCTCACCGCGGATCATGTCATATGCACTGTGTCCCTGGGTGTGCTGCAAGAGCAATATAAACAGCTGTTTAAGCCTGCACTGCCGCCAGCGAAATGCCGCGCCATTGAAGGTCTTAGACTGGGCACAGTGGATAAGTTTTTCTTGGAATTCGAGAAACCTTTGCTGCCCGAGGGCTGGACTGGCGTTTGCTTCCTTTGGCTTGAGGAGGATCTGCAGCAACTGCGCGGCACTGAACTCTTTTGGCTGGAAAGCGTTTTTGGTTTTTTCCACGTGCCGCATCAGCCGCGTTTGTTGCAGGGCTGGACCATAGGCGAACATGCACGTTATATGGAAACATTACCCGAAGAGCAGGTGCTGCAAGGTGTGCTCTGGCTGCTGCGTAAATTCCTAAGCTTCGATGTGCCAGCTCCAAAGCATTTTCTGCGCACTCAATGGTATGCAAATCCCAGTTTTCGCGGCAGTTATTCTTTTCGCTCTGTCTATACTGATGAACTGCGTACGGGCGCTTGGGACTTGGAAGCGCCACTGCTTGATATAGGTGGACGTCCAAGATTACAATTTGCTGGAGAAGCTTCTCACAAACATTTTTACTCGACCGTGCATGGCGCCGTAGAAAGCGGCTGGCGTGAGGCGGAACGTTTAAAAACATATTATCGTTCGCGTCAGTCCCAGCTGTGAGCTTGGAACACCATCTAGGCGGAACCAATTAACAGTCTGGCTCGGTTTCGTACATAGTATTCCATGAAGATGTAATAAATTTAATTTGTGCTACGAATTTGTATTTTTTTTGTGTTATCTGAAATGTTAGATTCTTTTTCGCAGATGAGAAATGCTTGAAAATCATTATGTTATATATTTGGTATCAACAAATTTCCTCAGGAATATGACAAGTTTCATAGTATTTTATAAATACTTGCAGTTAAAATTATTTTTAAAGAAATTGATGGATTCGAACCAATTTTCGAGCTTAAACAAATGCTCTTCTACTTAGTTCCATAAAGAATGTACAAAAATGTTGCTGCTAGCTGTAGTTCTATTTAACAAGCGAAACTAAAATCTCTTTATTCGCTCTTTGCTCAACTAAAGAGCATAGAGATGCGTAACCTAAGTTTTCCGGATGGTTTTTTAAGAGAGTAATAAGTATATTTAATGAAATTGATTTCCTTTTGTTATTCTAAAATTTTTTTCAACAGCCGGTGAAATATGCTCAAATTCGTTTAATGAAATTGATATGTGCTGGAGATAAACACTATAACGCGTCAATCATTTGTTGTTACATTTAATTTAGACATAAAGGGTCTAGCTGGATAAGGTTCTGGAAACTGCCGCGAGCGATTTTTGAAAGCTAATGACGCAGTTCGATTCATAGCGCAAAAAAAAAAATTGTGCAAAATTTCAGTTTTTAAACTTAAAGCGTCACGCCTTCATTTAAAAAAAACTAGTTTTTCGTTAATATTTAATTGTGACTAAGCTACTGAATATTTGTTAACCAATTTTTATTTTTAATCTAAGTTGACAAAAGGGCTATTTAAAAAAAAAATATTTCATTTATTTTAACCAAAATTTGCAAATTTTAATTTTTTTAAAGTATGTATGTTTCATAAATATGCCAAACAAAATTTTTTTTTAAACAACATAAATGGAAATTTTGTTAATTTTCGTTGATGGGCCTACGTAGTTATCATAGTTATTATTAAAATTTAGAAAAAAATCGTTACTTAGGTGGCCTGTGTTTCTGCTTTGATTTAAGTAAAATACATTTGATTTAATTATCATGCTATTGAACCAACCAGGTGCGGATACAGAATTTGGTCTTGGGGGACGTTTTTCATTCGAAGTGTATACATATATGAGAGCTCGCAAAAAACTGTCAGCCCATTTTTTCCACTATTGGGGGTCTGGATTCGAAAACCCCCCGCCACTGCAATCAACCCTAATATCCTATTCATCCATAACATTTGTTCATCAAGGTACACAATATACTAAGCGTGCTTTCCATATTTTAAGATTATTCGCAAAATTTACTTTCTTTACCAAGTTATCGGCTTTATAAGTTAGGAGTCAAGACATCGCACAATGGTCGATATAGCCTATTTAGTGGAAAAGAATTATTATCCTCTAAAATAATAAAATTTTCTTCATCAGAGTCGGCATTTACATAGAATAACTAATGTAGAACGTGCTGAGCTTGGTTCAAATCGGGCGATTGAAGAGATCAATATTGGGCATACCTCTGTCATTTATCATTCATTATATTTGATCTGGATCGAACCACAATATCGATTAGCTGCCGTATAACCCGATATAGTTAAGGGACATAACTCCACCATATATCAAATTTGACATTTTAAAACATTCTTGGTAAATATATACAAATATTCAGAGTTTTGTCCGAATCGGAAGAATATATCGTAAAGCAGATATATGTATAGCATATCAAGCCCAAAAACAGTGCTTCTGGGCACAGGGCCGTAAAAGTAATCTGTTGTCAAGGGCATTTGTGGCAGGTAAATTTAAACATTTTACAAAAACAATGAATTATTTTAACAAAAAAAAAAAAGATATTTTGAAAACTAACTTATTCGAACTTCAAGAGATGCACTCCACGAACATCTAAAAAGTGGGGCAAAAAAGAGATCAGTTTGGTCGCAAGCCTACACAATGTTTTACCATTAAAACTTATAAGCACAGGGCGTGGAAAATCAATTTCTTTATAAATGCATAAATAGATCATAAATAAAATTTGAATTTTCTTCCATCAGATATGTCGAATCGACCACTGTGCGTCGTTCTAAAGTACAAGATAAGCGCCTGTTACAGGACTTAGTTTTGTGGTTCAAAAAGCCAACTTTGAAACTAAGTTCAATTTAGTTAAAAAAATGTATTCATAAATGGTATAGTCTGAGAAAAGAATTAATTTTAATTTCAAACAATAATGCTTTCAGTTGAAACTATTTTTTTACAGAAAAGTTTTTCGAACGAAAAGTTGCTACGTCTTTTTTTGGTTGAAAGTCCAAGCCATCCACAATCTTGCTCTTAGGGCAACACAAACCAGTTTAGTAATTATCAACAACGTCTGTGTGGACTAGAAACCCAACAAGTTCACACAACAACCACAAGTGCAAAACAGAGATTGCATTGCTGGGATGCACTCAACAGACACCTGAATTGCTTCAGTGGTTCTCAACATTTACTGCCGCAAATGTTAAAAATTCAAATTTATTCTCTCAGCTGTATCTGCATTTGTATAGTTCTTGTTTAGTGGTTTAGTCGTATCTGCTGTAGCAGCTTAGCTCACATAGCCAATTACATATGTGACTTTGTTGTCCAGTCAGCCAGGAGATAGTCAAAAAAAAGTCTAACAAACAATAGAAAAACCAACGGCTGCTGGAAACTTTGCAAAAACTTGGCTACATCTGTTGCAGCCACAACGTACTGCCTTTGAGTTAATGCGCAGTGACAGTGGCCGGATTCGGGTACGGAAGAGCATAGCCATGTATGCTGTCTAGCCAAGCGTATACGTGCTGACTTTGTCTGACATGGCACAACAACAAGGGACTCATAGAGGGTCATTGCATCTGTGTGTCTGTGCATAGGCATTGAACCAGGTAAAACTTTTTATGGCAAATCTCTAGTTTGCTGCAAGTTTGGGTTTTAACCTGGTGCAAACACCAAGCAAATAACAATTGAAATGGCCCACTAACTAAGCTCAACGCAGCTCAGTTTGCAGAGCTGATGAGCTAAACTGGCTGAGCTCAATGCATGTTTTAGACTTCAATAAGAAACCCCCAAAAAAAAAATTAGGAAAATAAAGTGGAAAAATGTTGCTGCAACAACCGCACAGTGAATTTCATGTAACATCCTGAAAGTATGCAACAAAATGTTGTAGCTGGTATGTGTCGAGTGGGGGGGGATAAGCTTTTGATGAATGTATTCATAAAAATCCAATCATTGCAATTGCAGTGCCACAAAATAGAAATACAACAACTCGAAAGCAACAACAAATATGCCAAAATAATGGTAGAAAAATATAAGAGTATACTGCTGACTTTATGGGCTTGGCAGTGCCTGGGTTGGGTTAGCAGAAGCAAGGGCAACAACAAGGCCGCAAACAAAAACACAAGCAGTAACCAAAAAAAAAAAAAAAATTGCAGTAATATTTTTTTGCCAAACAAAACAAAACATTTGTGCATAGAATGGAAAATAAAGAAAACGCTTACAACAGCAGCAGCAAAAAAGCACGAGAAGATGGGATCAAAATATTATCTAAAGGCCGATACCAAAATACTCTTTAGCATTAGGAAGTTAAGCCATTAGACAGTGTGGAATGGAATTGTTTTGTTGCGACTGAGTTAAGTTTTCGTTGTTTGAAAAGTAAAACGCACTTGGTCCAACATTAGTTGCTACAGAAACTAAATGGAAATGGAGCACATATTTTTATGAGCTAACTCCAAAGGAATTTGATTTGATGAGCAAATATAAATAAAAAAGTGTTTATCCGAGAAAATATGCGGACGAATTTTTTTGTATCGAAAGCGAAACACTCTTGGTCCATTATAAAGTTGATACAGAAACCCAATGGAATGGAATGCATACAAATTAACTGTAGTGGACTTTTGCTGTGATCTAGAGATGTCTAAGATCTAAGAGAGTTTTTTCGATAAAATTTCCGGCTTAGTTTTTGTTGTTCCAAAAGTGAAATAATCTTGTTCCACCATGAAGTTGATACTGAAACCAAATGGAATGGTACGCATATTTCTACAAGCTAACTGCAAAGGAATGTGGTTTGATGTTTGCTAGAACTAGAAATAAAAATAAAAATAATACAGCTTATTTTATAGGTTTTGATATCTTCATTGAAGATACTCAAAAAATTTATTCATTTGATATGGAACCAGGGACATCTTAAACGACGATACAAGATGACTGGCTGCTGCTCTAGAATTGTTCCACACGTTCGAAAGCCAGTGATGATTTGATGTTCCCCTAGAATACAATCCAGCACGGCTTTAATATTTGTTGGAGAAAGATCTTTTAAACGAAGGTATTGGATCACATAACGACAACCAATTTTTTCCATCTTGTCAAACTCACTGAGAGCATTCTCTGGTAATGTAATAAGAACAAACTTTTAACTGAAGCTTTAAAAATTACAGGGATCGTAACTCTTAAAAATAATTATTTTTTTTTTTTTTTTTTTCATCAAATTTTCATAATAATTCTTATTTTTGGTCAACTTTTATTATACAAATTGGTAGTAAAAGTTATTTTGTAATTTTCAAAATAAAAGTTGACAAAAAATAAGAATTATTATTTTAATGAATTGAAAAGAAGTGAAATTTTTAAATGATTCTTCTTATTTACATATAATGTCAAAATTTTTATTTTTTAATTTGAAAAAAATAAGATATATCCTGCAATTTTTATTATTGTATATAAATAGAAAATACAAGTTTTTAATAAAAATTGGCATTTAAATATTATTTCATAATTTTTATTTTTAAAATCAAAAAATAAGAGTAACGATTGATTTTTTTTGATAATAATTAAAAATAAAAGTTTATCCTTAAGCCGGATAGTCCTTTTAAAAATATGATACTCTGTGGCTTACACTTTCATCAAAAGCATTTTTTCGCTTTGATTTTTTCAACCCCACAACTCTTATTTGCGATCCTTGAAAAATACGATAATACCCTTTTTAAGTATTTTAGATCGGCTAATTCTGGGACGGCTTTAATACATCAACGAAACATATTTTAGGAAGGAATTTTTATGTGA
This sequence comes from Chymomyza costata, assembly GCA_018150985.1. NCBI lineage: Eukaryota > Metazoa > Arthropoda > Insecta > Diptera > Drosophilidae > Chymomyza > Chymomyza costata. The sequence goes on along the minus strand of JAECWU010000092.1, from coordinate 105,731 downwards.
AAAATTTAAGTTTTTGTCGGCATACCCGAACCATTTAATTTTGGCCGAATTCAATATATCTTTTCAACGTACTTGAAATATTTAAATTTTGAGTTGCATTATATTTACTCAAGACAAAAAACTTAAGTAATGCCAAAATCTAAAACGTAGTTTGATTTTTATGTTTATTTTGGCTTAAAGAAAAATGAAATAAAAAAATACAAAATAGTTTCCATTACAATTTATGCATTAAAAAAAAAAAACTAAAAAAATTGTACTAATTGTAAAGTTAACTTGCAACCCTTTTTTCACCTTGTTTTTGTATACTAGGTGCTTACTTTTCATAGTTATACAAAAGTTTTAGTTAAATTGCCAGTTTTTTTTTTCTTCCTACTTAAGATGTAACAAACTTCCTAACAAGTTTATAGTAATTCCTTGTATGAATTACTTAAAGAGTATGAAAAAAAAATGCGATTAAAATGACAAGTGAAAGCAATTTTCGTGCAGCTGCTCTAAGTGCTCGATGAGGCGGGAAACGTGGGTGCAGCTGTCTGAATGACGGCCTGAATGGTTTGAATGAATCCAAAATGGCAGCAGGAACAGCAATTTGCCGCATTTTGTGCTTGGCACCAACAAAAAGGAAAATATATATGACCACGTTTATGGCAAGTTAAAACATTGCAAAGCGACAACGACTTATGCCCGAGTTGCTCTTAGAATTATATTGTACTCACATTCTTTCTGCATTCACATTTTAGTATCCATTCGACGGCAATGAATTTATTCTCAATTTGTATCTGATGTGATTGCAAAAATTCCTGATCGATTGGTTCCAAGGCGGCGGTATCCCATAGCTCCGTTGCACTCACTTTATCGACAAGCTCAGCTTCTTCGGATTCCTGCTGCTCCTGGCTATCATTCTGTTCCTCCTCCTCGTCCTGCTGCGCTGCTTCTTGTTGCCTGTGCACTCGCTGTTGTATGTAGTTAATTGGATCAACGGCATTTAAAGGGCACAACAACTCAACCTGCAGCAAAAGAGAAACCAAGAAAGAAAACCGTTTAGTAATGCAGCAAATGAAACATGTCCAAGTGCCAGGAATCAAAATCTGTGTGCGCTGCATCGCTCTAAGCTGGGAATCCAACAAGGTTTAATAAATTGGAAAATGCTACCAACTTCAGGTGTTAAATTGATTTTGACAGCTGTCGGCATTTGACTTTTCATTCTGCCAACGCAATAAGAGCCTGCAGTCTTAACTTGGCCTATTGCAATTGCAAATTAATGCTGTTTGACTTTCAATTACCTAAAAGGGCGTTGGCAATAAATAGTATGCTTAAATGGAAAACTGGAAAACAAGCTCTGGGCAAAAGGAAACGCATTTTAATTGCCTTTGATGGCAAAGGAGCCCAAGGCATGCTTGACTGGTTGACTCCTTTTGCTTGCATTGGAAATTGATGCTAATTTAATGAAGGCGAAACAAACAAGCGGGCAATAAAAAGGACTCAGAAGGAAATCGCTAAGTAGAGTAAGTAAAAATAAGATAAGATTGGCGGGCGAAAGATTACACAACTTAGCCCACCCTGTCCATAAATTTGTGTAGCTTTATAATTTAAAATAAATACCTACTTTTTTTATTCAAGGAAAAAACACGAGAAAGCACTTTTAGATACTCTAAAAAAAGACATTAGGGCTGCATTAAAACTAGGCAACAAGATCTTGGTATAAATAATTAAAATAAAAAGAAAATAAATTTAAAAAAAATAATCGAATATTTATCTTTTGCGTCTAACAATTAAAACATAGTAATTTGAATCGAGGAAATAATTTGGATTTTGGAACATATTCTCCACGAAGATCAGTGCACTATTTTGGTTTGAATTTCGAATCATTTTCAACTGTGATTTAGCAATTTCCAGAATATTCATTTTGATCTTTTGGTCACGCAATTTATTTTTGATGTGCGGAAACATAGCGCTCTTGCTTGAGTCGATGTGTGGGAGCTCACATAATTGTGATAAATGTTTCGCCTTCGTCGATTCGTCATCATTATTTCAATAAACTGGCAAAAAAAAAAAAAAATTATTCCATTAATTCAGAATTGACCGTTCTACGTTATCGGTTACTCCGAAGAAAAAGCGGACCATTTTGGATTTGGTTCGTCTTGGAAGACCTATATTGCCTGCTGAATGTTGCTTTGTTTCCGGTTTATAGGATAGATCCACGATTCGCAGACAATAAAGATCTTATAGACGACCTCTGAAGCACCGTGGTTGTATTTCTTCTTTTGAGCTATCGTCAAATGATCCAAAATGTTCATGCAATATTGAACTAATGCCCAGGGATGTCCCAATAAAACAAAATTTTACAAATCGAACTTGTTTCGTCATTTAGTTCAAGGCATGGTTAGTTTCTGCGATTACCGATTTTGAACGTACATCACGAAATTCGACCGCGATTAAATTCAGCAAACCAATGTCTTAAAGTGGCGTAATGTGGACCATGATCACCAAAAATGGAAGGACTTTGATAATTATACTCTTATCGAGATAGTACCCGCCGAATTAAGGCATAAAAGTGTTCACGCTTCAATTTTAAACTTTGTCGAATCTCCTCGGTGAAAACGTTCAAACTTTTCAATGAAAGTGTAAGATTGCGTACAGTGCCGGTCAAAAATATTTGAACAATGATGACAAAATAAATTTTTCGATCTTTTCCTCCTATTTCATGTACAATTGATGGTTTTTTTTTAATGCATTGGAGTTGAAAAATGAGAGATGAGAAAAGGAGGGCACGCAAAAAAAAATTCTTTGTCGAAAAGCGGGCCCAAATCACCCGATTTGAACCCGATTGAATTGTTTTTGAAAAAACTCGATCGAGAAGTCAGAAAATTTCGACAAGCAAATCAATGCGATCTTTGGAACTGTCTTTAATCAGCGTGGAACATTATTAAAGAAAAGATTGAATCTGAGACAAGAGTGAAAAGTCAAAAAATTGATTTTTCAGTATCGTTCAATTTTTTTTGACCGGCAGTGTATGTCACCACCAGTATAAGGCGCAAAAATAAATAGTGACTCACGTATAGCAAATCTATGATTTTCTTAACAAAGTCAAATTTTTCGAGAAATCAATATTTAGAACCAAAAACAGGGATAGAGTCTCTGGGAACAAAACAAGCTGTGCCAATGAAACTAATAAATGCGGGTGATGTGTTAAGGGTTTGGATTCCAACGGGGTCAGCACTTTAAATAATAAATTTAACTAGTGTTTATAATAGTTATTATGCAAAACCTTTTAAAATAAATAAACATATTTAAAAAAAAAAGATCAAATGTTCGATATTGGAAAGGAAATTCGGAACTGGCCGTTGTGACCTGCCTACAGCAGCAGTGAACTGCTAAACTTAAAAACTCTTCTAAAAATTGCTTATGTAAGCTCAGGGAAGTTACATAAAGTGAATGAAAGCTCCTGCGAGATGTTTTCAGGTAAGCTTGTTAAAGGTGCTCCAGAGTTTTTCTTCCTGTGCTTTGTTTCTTTTATGTAAGCATACTAACTATAATATGTAAATTTAACTTGCATTGCTAAATAAGTGGCACAAAACTTATAGCAGCTTAACCCCGACTCACCTGAATTGTTGTAGATACGACGGGCGCACAGCACTTAACACCACGATGACAACGTCCACACAACTTGGGTCGATAAAGCTTGCGCGAAACACATTCTCCCAGACGGATACGCGCCGGACCCAGACGTTGTATGCTGCGGCACTCATGACCCTTCTGAAAGGAGCAAACATACAAACGCATACACTTACTTATAACGAGCACTATAAACCAGAAGAAGCGGCTATTTCACTTACTCTTATTCTATGTGCAGGTTCCCCAAGCTCCGTTTGCTGGCGGCGTCTTTCTTTATGATAATGATGATGATGATGAGGCCGACTTACAAGCAAGTTTTGTTGTTGCCGCCTGCTCGTTAATAATTGTTTGCTAAATGCCATGAAATGTGACTGGCTGAGGCCTTTGTCCAACAATTGGCCATAACTCTTATTGTCGGCATCACACTTGCGATTCTCGCAGAGACGCAAATTGCTCAATTGATGACAGCCCGCATGGGTGCTAGTATGACGCGTGGCAATGCCCAGGCCACAGGCGCGACTGCATGACGTCCAGTTGCTGGTCGTGCTATTGTGGCATGTGGCATAGACTGCAAAAAGGAGTGTAGTAGTAGTAGCAGCAAGGGTTGAGTAGGGTAAGGGTATAGGGTATGGATCGAGCATTAATCATAAAAACAGTCGCTGCCAGCATAAAAGAGGTAGCGCTTAATAATCTTGTTTATTTATTGCATTTTGCGCGTTTAATTAACACTTAATCCTTGTGTAAGTAATTATCCTGGCAACCAACTGGCAGCAACTCGACAATTCTGCTGCTTGACTCTGTACTGCAGTAAACCAGAGCAGCAGGGAGAGAGAGAAGAGTGGAAGCTAAAGAGAGCAGAGCGTAACGCTTGCTCCGGCTCTGGCCTGTCATGAAATAATTCATCTTTATAAATATGCGCTGTGCTTTTGGTTGGCGCTTAAAAAGCATTAAGTTGCGCGCGGCAAGCCAGTGGTCGGTCTGTTGGTCCTTCGCTATGTCGTTTGGTCGTCCGGACGGTCAGGCGTTCAGACTTTGGTCAGTGGTAAGACAGCTTGAGCAGCTTGGCATGCCCTTGAGCGTCATTAACTGGCACAAATACAACTACACTGAGAGAAATCAGGGATAATTGTGCTAACGAAATCTCTTGAAGACTAAATTGTTAAAGAATGCTCTTATTTGCCGAACTGGTTTAAATTTTTAGTGATGAAATATAATATGTATATATATATATTTAGGCAAAGCAAAACGGGTCAATTCGTATGACAACTTCAATCGCGGATAACTACTTGTGACTTATAACTCAACTGCTCTTCGCAGTTAGCGCCGTGTGACTTATTATACAACTGCTCTTCGCAGTAAGCGATGTGTGACTAAATCTAGGCTTCGCTGCTCGCAGGCAGCTTGTTCTATTTCGCAATACAACATATTTGTATGACGCGTTGCTCGCAGGCAACATTTACATAATGCATTCAGTATGATACAACCAGGCACATATACGTTGCCAATTCAAATATTCTTAACATTTAGCTTTAAAAAAGTTCACTGGAGTCAGTCCTTGCGTGAGTTTGAGTTCATCTCTTTGGTCATATACATATTTTATTTGTTTATTTCTGACATGTTTTGATTTTTTTACTTATTATGATATTTATTTAGATATTTATTCATATCTTAAAAATTTTGTATTTAAAACTGAAATTCATTGCTAGCATAGTATACCAACCACTTTTCTTTTCGCTCAGTGTACTTGGAAATGCATGAGTAAGACAGCTATCTACTTATAAAACAATAAGAAGGCACTGAGCCACAACTTACCATCAGCTGTTGGATTCTCACAGAGCCACATTTTGCAGCAGTGTCCTGGCACCTCAACCAGACGTGGTGATCTGCATGAAATTGTATCCTCTGGCGCCGGAAGTTGTTCGTTTGGACAGAGCGTTGAACAGGCATGGCGTCCATTCTGTGTATGTGTATGCGTGTGAACAAATGACAAAGGCATTAAAATACATTTATATATACATATGTGTGTGTGTATCTATGTGGGTTTAATTTCGTTTGTTTTGTGTTTATTTGGCTTTGGCACGTTGGCGTGCAAAGTAAATAAATGTGCGACTAAAAATAAAGTCATAATGTAACGAAAATATTACACAAAAAGAAAAATGTTTTTCTTTGCTTGTCTGGCAGCTGGCTAATTTGAAAAGTTCCGTCTTTTCTTTTTTTTGTGTTATTTTATGGTCGTACATTTAAATTACCCTGAAAGATAGTAGTTAGAAAGGCATTTCGACTTACGTATAAAGTTACAAAACTTGAACATATTAGATGACAATAAGACATTTTTGTAGTTGTCTTACGACAAAATTTTCGTACACAAAGGATGGTCTTTTTTGGGCATCTAAATAAAATAAGCTAATTTAAGAAATAAATCATTTAAGTAAGAACCAAAAAAATAAACTATTCGGTCGTGCTTCGGAAATCAACAATTATATTCGGATTCGTTTTTGCGTGCTCCCAAATCCGAATTTTTTGCTGTCGCTATCTACTCATATTTCCTTTGATCATTGTTAGCACAGCTTTACCTTTCGAGGGAAATTTTTCACGACTATGCTGTTTCCATTATAAGGGATTTTTTTATGCAAGACATGAACCATATAAAAATTCAGTTTGAGTTATGCATGCTATTATTTGGGTTAATTTAAAATATTTATCAATTACTATTTAATTGAAATTGGCATAAATTGAATCTAAGTAAGGGGAGAGTGGGGCAAAATGCGCAACTTTTCATATTATTGCATTTTAAAGGCAGCCAAATTCATAGGCTTTTTAATCTAATTTGGCAATTCGTTTTAGTTTCTCTTGCAACAAATCATGACAGAAAAAATAATTTAAAATATTTATCAATTACTATTTAACTAAGTGGGCATAAACAGAATCTTAGAATATCAAAGAATATTTAAAAATTTATTTCAGCTTAAGTTCGTAAACTTTTCAACCTAATTTGCCAACTCATTTTTATTCCTCTGGCAACAAAACATTCGGTTTCAAACCACATACAAAATTCGTTTTGGTGAAATTGGAAGCACCAAACATTCGGTTTCAAAACGAATCCGAATAAAATATTCGGCATAATGAATTTTTCCATCATGTGAAAGTCGTTGAACCTGCAAAAACCAAACACAGAGTATCTGCTTGCTGTGTTGTCTCTTGGCTATTTCAGCTTATATATATATTTTCTTTACTTATTATATTTCTGGCTATGCGGGTTAAATCAGCTGGCCACAGGAACATAAATATTATGCACACTGTTTTATTTATAACTATTTTTTCTACAAAGTTGGTTTGTTTTTATTTCTTAGGCACTGCAAATCTGCCTTCTGGTCTGCGCTTGAAATTGCGTTGCATAAATTGTGCAGCTGCTGCTGAAAAACGCATTTTAGCTTCTGGCGAAACTACTACGTCTGGCAAAGTAGCTGCTCTCTTTTTTTGCACATGATAAACAGCCATGGCTTACAAGGTAAAAAGTGGCTTCCGGCTTCCTCAAACACACACACCCACAAACAAATACACAAGCACACTGATACATTTCCACACAGACAAATGCCAGGCCATAAAGCTACGCTAGGGATTTGGATTAAAATGATTCTTCTCTTTTTTCCTGTGCTTAAACCTTCAGGTGCCAGCCTTTGATTCATTTAATTGCGCGTAAATCTTGCTCAATTTTTGCACTCTCTCTTTTACATAGAGAACTCTTTTGTTGCTGTTTTTATGTCAGCTTAGGGTTGCCTCCAGGTGCAATATTGCAATCACACAACACAAAATGCTTTGTTAGCACTAGTCTTAAGACAACAAAGAAAATGGCTTAAACACCAGCTGTCCAAGCAGACTTCATAAAAGTGCAATAGAATATAAAATGAAATTGTGTGGTATTTACATCGTAAAAAAAAAAAACACAACTTCAACACTTACCTCACAGACGCACTGCGTCTTGCAATCCAATTTGAATGTTGTTCCATGTGCGAATGTTGTATTTCCAACAGTACAATTGGCTGCAGAAGGACAAAGAGTTGGTAGGTTGCACAAAGCAGTAAATGAAAAAACGGAGATGGAAAATTGGAAAATAGAATAATTACAGAAATTTTCTTATAACCGCAAGTTAAATAAAATTCAAGTAAATTTGGGGTATTCGTATAAAATGGACTTAAAACAAGCTTCTTATAGGCCCTATGCTTCAGTGGGAGGTATTGGAATTGATGATGATGATGATCTAATTGTTTCGGAGCAAATTTTAAAAGTTAACACCGCCACTATGCGAGAATTAACTTAAAACGTACCACTGCTTGTGAAAGACAAAAGTCGAAATCACCAAAATTTCTCTTAATATCACCAGAATAGAATGGCTCAATTATTTTAAGAATACATAATTCACGCCAACCCTCTACGGATTTCTATATTCATTTTGAATTAATTTATACATTTTTTATCGCATTGAGAACGCTACAGTCATGCGTGCTCGACCTTTAAATACCCTTCATCACCACAGGCTCAAGCTCGAATTCGATTTTGTTTATGCAAAGTCCTATTACTATGCAGGAACAAAAAATCGTCTCAAGATGTTTACTAGTTTTTTTTTTAGGATACTTTAATCCCCCTGCCTCCGAGTGGTACTCCCAAAATTATAAAGCATTTATTTTAGAATAAACTTTTTTAAAAGATATTCTAGGCAACAGCACTATCAACTTTTATTGCACGTTTAGACACCTGCATCTAGATGGTAACCCTAAAAGTATCAAGAGTTTTTATATTTTATTCAACATATTTATTTTAGAATGATTGTTTGTTTTTAAAATACTTTAAAGGTAAGTGGATTATAACTTGGTAATTTTTGGCCAGAACTTCCAAAGTTCCTGAGGGATTTTAATAAAATTTTCATCCATGAACAAATACAGAAAGAAAATCCTTGCATAGCAAGGATTCGAAACAAACAGTAAAATTCTATCGCTGTTTCTATTACTATTTTTAGAAATAAAGCGTATAGTTTTGCTAACTTTCCCGCAAATCTCGAAATTCTTCAGGAAAACGAGAAAAGATATCAATATTATCGACAAACTTAATCTGTTTACTCCGGTATTTTTGGATCTCGATAGTGACTTATGAATTCGGTTATGAATTTTTATCTAAATGCTAAGCCCTAGAATCTTCACTAAAAAACGTTAGTTACAACCTTAAAACATAGGTCAAAGCATAATCAAGCCGGCAATTCATGTAATATGCGGAAGAAGGCGTGGAGGAACATACCGAACCATGCCCATCTGTCCATATGTCTGTCCGTAACAACAACAACTTATTGAGAACCATTAAAGTCAGCTATCGATTCAGTATTTAATAAAAATTTCGAATAATTAAGTTCAAGCGCTTTACAATTGGATTAAAAATTTTGTACCTTAGGGCCTATACGCAGTTCGAAATATTTCGCGCGGAATGACAAAACTTCATATAAAAAAAAAAATCCCAAATGGGATATACCAAATGGGATTTTTTTTTATAATGGGATATCCCAAATGGGAATTTTTTTTTATATGAAGTTTTGTCATTCCGCGCTAAATATTTCGAACTGCGTTGACCGCTTTACTTCAAAGATGAGATATCTGTGCAGTGTATAAAATAGTCGGGACTCTAGCCGGCACTTGTTTTAATTTTGTTCTGTTTTGAAATTTGTTATTTGTTATTTGTTATGGATTTGTGGTTTTGCTTTTGCACTTTGTTCGGGCTTAATAATATCATGATGATTGAATTTATTGGATCGAATTTCCAATTTTCCGTTGCAATATAGGATTTTTTCTTCTATGCATTTTAATCTATTTCATTAAAATTATTGGGGCAACTGATTGTCTAATTTATTTTGTGTATTAAATTGCATTTCTGCTATTTAAGTCAAAACTACTAGAAAAGCAAAGTATCTTCTTTTATGAAAAAAAACTTTAAAATAAATTAACAACACTAGTCCACAAAAACTACTCAAATGGATTTTTAGGCGTTGAATTCGAACCCAAGGTCCAAAAACCAAGTGCTAAAGATTTTTGGGCCATGCATTCAACTTCAACGGTCTCAAAAACAAACTATATATCGAAAAACATTTTTTCGAATTTTTGGATGTTAGCTCTTCCTTGGGGTTTTTGGACCACAGATATGGATTCAGCGTGTTCACACCAGTTTTTGTAGCTCGGACTCGGAGTCAGCGACTTAAAATTCATGTGGATTTTATTGTTGGCTTGTGTAATTAATGTAAAATATTTTTCTTAGAACTTCATATCTTTGCATTGGCGGTGTGTAGACAGAAAGAGTGTTCACTTTGTCTGGCAGAAATGCAAAAGTGCCCGACTAACTAAGTATCAGACTAACAATATGTTCAACAACACTTAGCTACTTACGTGCCTAGTAATTAAAAAAAAAGCTTTTATGAGAAAAGTGTTAAGAATATACTACATAGTTTTGCACCGAACTAAAAAAACAGTCTAGAAAATATGATTACCCAGGTAGACATTGGCCCTTGCAACAACACAATTGCGAGCAGAAGTTACCTATGCTTCGTGGTCAATGGCAGAAATGCATAATTTTTTTAAGGTTGGGCATTTCTGACCGACAAAGTGCTAGGTTTTCAGTAATTTAAGCCAATATCAAAATCTCAGTAAATTAAAGTACCAACTAGGTCAAACAAAATTTTAATATATTGCTATTTTGGTTATTGTGTTGTATGATGTGTAAAGTAAATACTATTGTTAGATTCGTAAGCGGAATCTATTGGCTTTCTATAAACCAAAACTAACCTAACCAACTAACCCAAACGAGTCAACTCGTTTTACAATTAGAGCTTAATTGTTCTGCTAACCAAAACATCACATTAAGTAAGGACTTGGCAAAAGGAAGCGCTCCCAATTTCCAAATATTTAGAATAGCTGTTTCCAGCTGAGCAATTTCGTGACTGCTTCATTGTTAAGTGCTATCAAATTGGTTCTAGTGCCACAATTAATGTCACTGAGTATTTCGTTAACAACATTTCATTTGACAAATGTTTGGCATTGTTTATCATCAGACAAAGGGGAAAAAGGGGCAAAGGGTCCATATCCAAACATCTTCAGTTGGTTCAATCACCCACATGTTGATGTTTACCTACGTGATATATGCGTGTTTGTATTGGAATGACGTGACTTTGCAAGTCATATGAGCATATAGAATACATAACATGGATACATACAATGACAGTCAGTCTTAGATGTAAAGATGACTACGATGTGATTTCATTTGGTATCAATGGCTGATACGAAGATTGGCATTGCGTTGATTGTAATGAATATGAGCACGTGACTGTATGACGGACTAACTGACAAGCAACCAACTTGTCTATATGCATAAAAGTGTAACTTTGTGTGGGTGTGTGTGTATGTGTATATATGCCATTAGCCATTTACTTTTATTATTGAAAAGGCGGCAAGCATATCTACAAAGTTTCATAAGAGTTCTTACAAAAAAGAACCAAAAACACAAAAACGAAAAGCCCTCGAACTAGGGCAAGCCGGAAATGACTTGGCTGAGTTGTTATACTCGATACCTTTGGCACCTGGGCTGTAGCTACGTGTTATGCTTCTGGCAGACATGGTAAGTGTGATGGAGTGTGTGTGTGGGGTGTGAGTAAGAGACAGTGTATGCATAAAAGAGAAGGCAACACACACCATTTTGCTTTGTGGCGAATTGTGTCATTTTCGAAAGTGCAATCTTCTTAATGTACTTTAGCATAAGACATACACAACAAAAAAAAAGCTGTCTACACATAAACATAAAGACACACACACAAATACAGTGACATTGCTTTTACCCTCTCTAGCAGAGGGTATGTGGGTTTTTTGTTGATTGATGATTTAGTATAAATTTCGAAGATCTTAAAATCTAATCGATTAGTTGCCTGCAGTTGAACTTCTTTATTTTGTGCTATGACTACCGTAGTGCCCAACCGATATTAAAGAAAAAATTTTCCTTGTTAAATGGATTGTGTGAGATAAATCTTCTGCATTGAATTTTAAGTTTGAAGGGAAAGGCTTAGGAGTAAGTGGAGTAAGTAAGGTGGCCGTCGGTAGCGTAGTGGTAGCATACTCGCTTTGCAACCCGATGGTCAGTGGTTCGATTCGCCGCAGTAGCACTAGTATATTTGACTAGCACTGGCATCGCTAGCTCAAAGACGCTATTTGCCCAAGAAAATCTTTATTAGTTCAAGACACCGCCGTTCGGATTCCGCTATAAACTGTAGGTCCCTGTTCTCTTCGAACAGTTATTAATAGAGATCTCCATGCTCCGCCCAGGGGCGACTGACAAAATAGTTAGTCAGGGAAATTATAATTAACTAAGGTGCTGGGCACTGAGGTGTGGAATACTCAAAAATTAAAAAGTTTTTATATATTATGAACACATCTTTTGGAAGAGCACTGCGATACAATATTCTTCTGTTGAAAACGAAGAAAGAAGCGAGGAGGAGGAAGAAATCAGTATGGAAAACACATTTTGTATTATAATCGCCTATAGAATGGTGTGGCAAAAATATTTTCACACAGTTGACATAGTGATAATTTGTTTTATACCACTGTTGCAGCCAAACTGCTTATAATAATCTAATTTGAGTAAAGACCACGTAAACATAACATAAAAGACTAAGCTACGCACCACTGTTAAATACTTAAACATTAATACTAAACTAAAACATAAATGTTAGTCAGCTTCAAAAATGTAAACGAACATAATTTGTACTGAATACAAAATCATGTTAACATTGAGTACACATAATGTTAGCAACATAAGCTTTTAAAAACTCAATGCAAGCCGGCATATTGAGCTCTCTTTCAATTGCGGTTACAAACATGCAGTAAAAAAATAGAATTTATAAATACATTGAATATGTATATAAAAGACCTATAAACTACATTTGTAATTTTTGGAATTCAAGATCACTTGTGCCAGAACTCTAATCCTTCGGCGATAGAACCATCAAAAATAGTCAATGCAGATCCCATGAAATAATTCCGAATGGACTCGATTTCTTAACACGAAAAAAAAAAACAAATTTTAAAAATAGTCCCAAGTAACTGGGAACAAATTTGCAAAGAGTATTTAAGCTTCGTTCATTCGTGTCTCGATTTTACTCTCTTTAATTTGACATACACTGCATTTGTGAGTGTATGCATATATATTCGAAGGTGTGTGTGTGCGTGTGAAAATTACAAGCTAAAGTTTACTCCCACCTTTGCTTTAATGTCCTCAACCAAGCAAAAAAAAAAAAAAATTCCAAATCAAAAAAATGAAAAGGGTGAAAGCAAGCTGCCACGCCCAGTTTGCAAGAGGCGGAAGTAAACGTTGAAATTGCAATGTGAGCACTTTTTATCTTTATCTGCTGCTCCTGTCAACATTTAAGAGCATCGTCTACGCTTTGCCCAAGCGTACTTAAGCAGTTGTATGAGTGTGTGTGTGTAAGAGAGTGAGTTGGAGTTGGAGATTGTATTGTATGCATGTATTGGTTACGGAGTTCGTGTCTCCAACGATGATGACAACTGGGCAAACAAAGGCATACACGCGTACATACATCAGCACGCTTTAACTTTATGCCATGCATTATACTCTTATTTGGGAGAATGTGCTTTGTTTTTTGTTTGTTGTCTGTAGCTGGCTTTTTCTTTGTGTTTTTCTTTGCTTTTTTTTTTTTCTCTTTTGCTTGTTATGCGCTATGCTTTCATGTGCGCTTACGTACGAGTTGCTGAGCAGATTTTACGGCATATATAACAAAGTGTAGCATATTTTTGTGCGCATAGCAGTGGACAGTGTCATTATTAACAACATCATTATGATTGTCAGCGTCAGCTTCATTATGAAGACTCTTGCCTGATGGTACTCGTTGGGGTCACGTGTGCACAGTTTATTTGTTTTATGCGGCCGCTGTGTCTATGTGTGTGTTTTTGTTGCATTTGTAGTGTTTGTTTTACTTAGAGTTTTAGATTTACTTAAGTCGTTGATGACCATGACCAAATAAAGTTTCATTTTTCACAAGGATTTACAACACTTGAGCGTGTGTGACAATTTTCGAGTGTTCAGACAAAATAAAAACTACACAAAAAGCAAGAGCATAGCATAAAAGAACAACAAATCTTGCTTACACTGACACTACGCTGCGTATGCGCAATTTCACATTGAAGTATTTGTCAGCAAAGAAATTTTCATAACAACTTGCAGCAAATATCGAGGGCGGGCTTTAAAGTAATTGGTCTATTTTTAGTAATTTCTAAAACTGTCAAAGTTTTATATAGAGTTGATAGAGAGAGACCTGTTCGAAAAAACTAATAAATATGCATATCGTGGTTGTTGGAGCTAAAAACAAGATAAGAGAATTTCTAGATATAATTGGAAATATCTATAGGTAATGCACACGAATAGAAAGTATGTATATAACATTTTTATATAGAAATGAGGAGTCACTTACTTACCTACTTTTGTAAAACAATTGATAACTTTAAGAACCCTGACAAAGAAATTTTCTTTAAAATGCATACAAAATTAAAGCATTAATAGGCCAATTACTTTTTAGCCTACCCGTTTTAAAGTTCACAAAGCTAACTGGTTACAAGCTCAGCATGATTGAGTCAAGTCGAGTCAAGCATTTTGGTCAACAAGTAATCATGCAAACAGGCATTTGAAAATTGGCTTGGAAAAATCTATATATGTCAGCCCAGAATGTTGACAAAACTTTTACGAGCTTAAAACTTATTAGATTACATATGCTTGACAGCAGCAGTTTTTTTATAACTCTATTTTTATTGCATATAAGTTAATTCATTTCAAAATTTTTCATGTTTTGCTAACTTTTAAAAAAGTTACAGCACATTTTGCTGCCGCTGCTGCTTTTACCTCCGCTTTCCACCCAAGTTCAAGTCATACGTTAAAAGCCAGTTTACGTTTTACAGTTTAAATAAACTTGTTCCGTTTGCTATTGGACAATACCAAAAGAAAATCAAGTAAAAATAAAAAATAAAAAAAATAAAGGAAAGAGTCGAACGTGTGGAGCATTGATATTTGCCCAGGGCTTTAACGTAGGTTCGAGCTATTCCGATAGAGTCTGTTCGTGCAACCGTGCAGTACACAACAACAAAACCGTATTGGCATTTGAGTTCAAAACTTTTTGGCTTGCACAACTCGACATGGGACATATATACGCTTATATATATTTAAAGCAAAAAACATATGCATAGCATACATATGAAGTTATGTATGTAGCATATAGTATACCAAATTGGTTGTATTTACTAAGGCAAAAGTAGAAAAGTTTTTGGCACATTTCATGCTGCTGTTTAATTTTGAAAAGCTTTGTTCGACAACCTGTACAAAAAAATGAAATATAAACAAATACAACAATTCTGTTGAAATATTATTGTGAAAACTAAAAAAAAAAATCTATAATTGAGCATTTAGGCAGCATTTTGGACGTGCCTTGGGCTTAAACAAAATGGCTACTGGCCACATTAGAAATGAGTGGCATACACTAAAAAATCAAAAACTTTTGTAGAAGGTTTATGGATTGCTAAATTTTTGTAGAGAATTTTTTGTATTTTTAAAGCTTGGAGAGTGTTGAATCATTTCAATATATAGGTATCCATATCTTTAGCATTTATCTTAATATAAGTAACATAGATCGTAAACTGTTAAATGAATGTAACTGCTAAGATATTCCGCTCCTGTTAATGCTTATGTTACGCTCAATGTGCGTTGATGTGATACTTTAACTCAGTGGTGGGCAAGACTCATACAAACAAACATTTCTTTGTGTGAGTATACAACGCAGTAAGCAAAAGCGCATGGGAGAGCAAGATCCGTAATCAAGCATAAACGAGAGAGAGACTTCACCGTGCATGAGCCGACTGTGCTGCGGCAGATTTTGGTGCAATAGCCTCGCGACTTATGTAAATTGAGAGACTGCTCAACACTGCTTTAACTATAAGTTGCTATGATTCAATGACTTTCAAAATTATCATAAAACAATTTAAACGTGTATTCTTTCACGCTGCTGTTCGATTCACTTAAACATCGACCTCAATTTGTACATACATATGTTAATAGCGCAGCGTTCATATATAACACAAGATTCAGCGCACTTTCATATTTTACATTAAAAAAAAAAAGAAAAATTAACAATTTTTATAAGTTTACGATCTGCCAACGCCACAGTTATCCAAAATCCAATTTCATAGAAATTACAAACATTAGGATTGTAGTCAGGGCTGCTAATGAAATAAAATGTTTTAAGCCAGGATATTCTAAACCAGGCTCATATTTTTTCACTTCACGACAAACACTGCACTACAAAACTTTTTTTCGAAAAAATTAAAAAAAATTGAAACTTTCAGACACTTCGAAAATTCGTCCTCTTTTTTCGAAGTCTCTAGAATGCAGTTGCTTAATTCCATCATTGCTGAAGCAACTGAATGTTAGATGTTTTTTTGCCATCTTAAAGTCCTTCCAGGACTGATGCGAAAATATGTATTTATTTACACTGCTTAAATCCACACAATGTATGTGTAAGCAAACTTCTAGTGTTAAGTGCTTAGTACTCGAAATACTATAGCTCAAAAGAAATCAAGATCGTCATTACAATTTATTAAGATACTTCAACAATATACAATATGTTAAAATTTTAATTATTTCCACTTAAGGCTGAATATTTTTTGAAAAGTTTAATAATAAAAAAATCTGCAAAGGCCCATAAAGAGTATACAAACTTCAGTGTACAGCATTTTGCTAAAGTTTTTCATCTACACAGATTTTTATTAAAAAATAGTTTTTTCTAAAATCTGTGCTATGAAAATTCATTTAAAATAAATGCAAGACAATAAAAATTCAATTGATGAGTTGAACTACATCAATTTTGGTTGTTTTGTTTTTGCTTTTATTGAATATTTCTGAGAAAAACGAGCATTTATTTATTCTCTTAAATATAACGAAACAGATTTCGATGCATAGAAAAATCCTTGATAAATGAAGCGCAAATTGTAAGTAATTTGTACATTCTATTTGAATATTTTAGACACAACACGAAACCATTAAATTTGTTAAAATTGAAAACAAAAAAATAAATCAAGAACAAGATGAAAAAAACCAAATAGGATTTTGGGACTTACCCGGATTTGCGTGCCTTGGCAACTGCAATGGATTTGACAGCGTGTGCGCATAATTAAGTAGAAAATGTAATTAAATTTTATAGAATTTGCATTTGTTTTTGCTTTTCTTTATATTTTATTTATATTTATTTATGTACAACTTACTTTGATGGCCTTAAAGCCCAAACTGAGATTCGCCTCAACTCCAGCAATGAGACTATTACCAAATAAGCCCAGCAACAGCAGCAGTATCAGCATTTTCTGTAAGTCGGAAAAAAAAAGAAAACCCAAAGTCAATGCATAAAATGAAAAATGGCAAATGTAAAGAAAAAATAAAAAATAAAGAAAAGGTCGCAGGAAAATGTTATGAGCCAGGCCAAGTCAGAGGCAGCCACATTAAGGTCAATTCAATGTCTGACTCGTTTTGGGGGGCTTAAAATTTAACGCTTACAGGTTACGGACTAAGGGTTACGTTACGTCTGTGGCTATGGCTATGGTTACGGCTACGGTTCTGGTTACGGCTTTGGGGACTGTTTGTCAGTTCATTTTTTTTTTATACGTAACATAGTTTAAAGTTTTTGCCTTTGACTTTTCTTTTTCACGCCCTACAGTATTTATTATCAGTATTATTTTTGCGCCTTAAAGACCTGCTGTTATACTAAAATAAAAATAAATTTATTTTTATACACAATTTTTGTACAAGTTGGCAAGGTCATAAAAATGCAAAAAAAAAAAAAAAAACTTTGTATAGGCAAGGACCTCGGGTTAAGTCTGTAATCAAGTGAAACATTACACAAAGTTGTTGGCTTAAAATTTTATAAATTATTAAGTAGCCAAGTTATAATTAAAGCAGTGAATTTTAGTGAAAAGGGTTTTGCTTCTATTATTTTTTTGGAAAATTTATTGCTACCATAATACAAAACAGATACTTGGCTGATTTACAAAATGGCGCAATTTTAATCAAGTAAGGAATAAAATTTTATGCAAATATTATATATATGTACACTTTTAGAAGGCCAAGCATTTGTATTGTGTATGCTGATATTAAGACAATTTGAATATTTTAATTAAGCTACAAAGAAATATATATTACCTAACTAATATAAAT
Source organism: Chymomyza costata (assembly GCA_018150985.1). Taxonomy (NCBI): domain Eukaryota; kingdom Metazoa; phylum Arthropoda; class Insecta; order Diptera; family Drosophilidae; genus Chymomyza; species Chymomyza costata. Next base: position 87,836 of record JAECWU010000092.1, on the reverse strand, counting down.
TACTCTTTATACTGAACTTTGGCTTCATTCTCAAATTGTTTGGGCATAAACGCTTGGCATGGCCTCCAAATTAAAATTTTGTTGGTTTTTGACAGAAACAATGGATATTTAAAAATTAATCAGCTTTTAGTCTTAACCTTTATTAATTCATGAATTGGCATTTAATTTGGAAATTTTACTAGATAGGTCAGCTCGCCCACACACAAGTTGGAATAATGGGTTGACAGTTTTTTGCGAGCTCTGATATATAAACACTTCGAAGTTAAAACCCCTCCAAGACCAAATTCTGGATCCACACCTGAAATAGGTCATTCAACCTCAAGGCTCAAAATTTAAGTATTCTTATACCCTCTACCAACAAAAAGGAATAAAAATAAACACACAATATGTCAGCAAGGAAGACAAAAAACACGATTAGGCTATGATTCCGCAGAAAAGAGCTGGGAATATAAAATGGGGTATAAATCTGTAGAGTTTCAAACATGACTTAATGGCCGAGTATCCTACTTTTAATTATAACTATAAAGCTGAAAGACATTTAATCAACTCAAAAGTCATTATTGCTTACTACTTTAAGTGCTACTCGTAAAAGTACGAGCATATGAAAACCTAGTAATATCTTAAGTCAATTAAAATGCTTCACAAAATGGCATAATCTTGACTTGCCGCACGGAAAGCAAAACGTTCAAAGATTATAAAATGAATTGAGTTTTAAACACAACACGCATACGCCATGTAACACACGAGCGTACGAGTATAAGTAGGCTTTCACATATAAAACTTTTGTAAGTATTTTTTAACACAAAAGACTGGCGCCCAAAGGAAAAACTCATTAAAAAATATTTTGCACTCAAGCAAAAGAATTTCGTATACAGTATATATAATTAAAAAATAAAAATAAAAGCTATTTAATTAAAGCTTAATAAAAGCATAAATGAGCGTCAAATATGGACGGGCAACAAGCAGGCGTTACAAAAGTGGGCTAAAGCGAATAGCAGAAGCAAAAAACAAAAAAACAGTAGAGAGCATAAATGTAAACAACAAAAGAGGCGAGCAAAACTCTTAATGCTAAAGATTTCAATTAATAGCGCCAAAGAGAATGCGGTAAGGGAAATTTGTAAGCCGCTAAATGGTTAAACAAAGCGTTAGATGTTTGGGAAATATACACATACATATACATGAATGAACAACTTGCTGTGTTCTACACGCTGCTCAATATACATATACATAAGTAATAAGTGTACATTGAATGCTTGCTCATTAAGTTGCAGCACAGTTGCAGTCTTTAAGTGCAAACAGCTTCAAAGCCTTAATTATAGCAATTACAATGAACGCGCTGAATGAAGAGCGACAACAACAACAACAACAACAAGAAAAGAGGCTGCAGCAAGTATGACAGTGGCAACAATAAAGAGCAACAGTCATGAGGCAAGCACTCAAGCCGCACTCAAAGGCGGGCAACAGCTATTAACAGCAACAACAACAACAACATTATCATTGACACTTTTTTAATTGCAGCGGCAGCAGCAACAAATACAACAACAGCAAAAACGCCAGATAAAATGGCAAAGGAAAAACAGCAACAAAAGTGGGGCAACATTTTGCCACATGTTGCATGAAATGAATGAAAAGTGCACACACATCATGCATATACACTGAGAAAAACTAATTTCAAAGAGATTATCTTCGTAAAACTTAAAAACAAGTTAGATGAAATGAAGTAATCAACGATAATTCTTCCAAACTGAGTTTTATTAGACAAACTGTGACGTCATCGCTAAAAAGTCATCGGTTTAAAAGTCTACGCATTTTGAACTGAAATAATTTTTTAAATATTCTTTGACATTTCTAGACTCTATTTATGCCAATTTCAAGTTGAATAGTTATTCATAAATATTTTTAATTTTTATTTCAACTCAAAAAATAGTATGCATAACTAAAATCAAATTTGTATATGGTTCATGTCTTGCATAGAAATATATTCATATTGTGCCTTAATGGTTCATGTCTTGCATAAAAAAAATGTCTCTTGTAGTACGAATAGCATAGTCGTGGATAGTCGTGAAAGCTGTGCTAACAATGAGCAAGGAAAATAAGAGTAGATGGCAATAGCAAAAAATTCGGATTTGGGAGCACGCCAAAACGAATACGAATTCGGAACACTGCCGAATGTTATTTTTATTTTTTTTGGAATTTTGGCAGAGAAAGCACTTTTCAATAACATTTTGCTGCAGAAATAACAAATAAATTACCTTTCGTAATACCAATGTAAAGTTGATTTTTTTAACTCAAGCCATACATAGTGCGATTGGTTGCACAAATTGAATATTTAACGAGCAGGTTGTACAATCGATTGCTTCGTGTATGGGGTCGTCGTATGAAATTTTGCATGGTTGCACGCTAAATTGAAATATTTAGCTTGAACCAGTCGTTTCATGTATGACTTGGGAAACGTCTTTATATTATAACTTTTTGATTAAATTCTAAAAGGAAAGAAAGTATACCTAGTAAAAAGCTCAGAAGATATTATTCTACTAAATGTGAAAAAAAATTTTATTAAAAAGTTTTTTTTTCAAAAATCAATCCTAAAGCAATAAATCGATGAACTCTGCTTAAAATTTCACTCCGGTTTAAGCTTCCTAGAATTTAATTTACAATTAATTCTCTCAGTGCACAATATCTATGCCTATGCTGCTTCTTCTTGGATTCTAGTTGCCTATTCGCTAGCACTCGACCCTTGTGTGCTTCTAATTATGATGAAAACACAAAAATTCATCAGTCGAAGGACCAAGTACCAACCTTCTGCTGTCACTCAGCAAAAGGATCTGCTCATTCTTCAACGTCATCATCATCAAGGAACGACATCGTTGTGCTCATCTAAGACAAACAAGGCACAAAAATTCTATGTCACTTCGGAAATGAGCAAAACATGTGCGTCGACCTTTTTACCAGCTTTCCTGTTCATGCAAGTACATACTAGGACTACGACTAGGGCACAGGACATGAGCGAAAGTGAATGCGTTTTTGAGGAAATGACATCAGAAAATGAAATATTTTTCAATGAAAAATGTTTAATGGTTGTGGAATTATGAAAAGATGATAACACAGTTCATTAAAATTAATGAAAAAGTGTCAAAGTAAACGTGTGCACATAATGAAAGGCATAATTTGAATATTAATTAATATGAGGAACAGGTTAATTTATAATCTCAAATAATGAAGACAGCTTTTAGGGACAAGCTCAAGTTGCTTTAGCTCACAATTTTGTGGCTAAAGTTTAAGTTACTAGAGAATATTTGAACTACTCTTATTTGCTCTTCATAATGGGTATAATATAACATATCATAAAGTTTGTAACAATTTTTAAGACTATAGTAAGAAAGAGCTAGAGCTTTTAGCTATGCGTATACTTAATATGGTTATATGTAAGGAAAACCGTTTTCGCATTTTACATTTTAAATTAAAAACTCTGCGTATTTATTAATGTTAGCCTTAAAATTTGTTTAAATTTTCTTCGATGCTAGGTTTGACGGCTCCACGCATGGACGCAAGATAGCCAAAAGGATCAATATGATCCTATAAGTTTTTTCTTTCCATATTTCATACTAAATATCGAATATATTGCACTCTAATCAGTTTTAGTCTAGTTTAAAGCGACAAAATACTTTTTTACAATTGAAAAGAATCCTACGGAAGTTTTTTTTTTTATGTTTTATTATTTTTTTAGTATCGAGAAAATAGTTCCTACATCTATTAAAAATATCAAAACGACCAAAAAAATAATTTTTTTATTTTTAAATATTTAAACAAGTGTTCAGATGGGTTCAGTGCATTTATAAATTTTTTTTTAGGTATTTTGAAAACTTCAGCTACATATTAAATTATATAGATTTTTAGCTTAAAAAACAAAAAGAGTTTTGTTATCCTTTTTTTTAAATTAAATTAATGCTGTCTCCAATTAAATTATTTGTTACATAACATTACAAAACTGAAATCGGATGCTTGCCAGCATAAAAAATAAATCATAAAAAAAAAAAATACAAATAAAATACTAAAATTGAGATATCTAATCAGTATTAAACGCTCAGTAGATTAACTGCCTACATTTTACGCCCATTAATTAATACCAGAGATCACATTATCGCTATGTAAAGAGAGTATATTCACTTTTACACGATAATTTACTGGTTTTTTTTTTTCGTATTTTTTGGGTGTTTTTTTTTCTTTGTAAATTCAGAAATTGATTAATGGTTGGCACGCCCACATCCCCTGACTGCCTGACAATTTGATTTTTAAAGCGGTTTTTAAGCCCTGATGCTGCTGTCGCCTCAAATATGTCCGCCCTATGGTATGCGAAATAAAATTAATGATTACATTTAACCGCCTTGAATGTGCAACAAATTCATCTTGTTTAATTTAAGGATTTGCCCAAAAAGTGTGCTATTAAAATCGAATAATTTTGGTACCAAATAATGTGGCTTTAAAACAGTGTCAAGTGGTATCATAGCAATTTGAACCTACTCAAAATTTTAGTATTATTAGACGCTCATAAAATATGGTATTTGATGTCTTTTTGAGAAAAAACCCTATATATGGCCCCAAGAAGCTTCTAACTCACGCTACATCCAAATTTTGGCTCCACTTAAGCTATTGTTAAGCCCCAGCACTTAAACATGTCAGCTGCCGATTTGGCCCCTGTCCCAACGCCTTTTTTTTGTACTACTTTTACGCTTGTTACTCAGCACATTTTGCCGCATGTGTATTGTGTATGCGTGTGTGTGAGTAGGCGTAGCACAGTGGGACAACTTGATAGTTTAGCAGTGATAAATATTGAACTTTAGAAGTGTATAAGTAATTTTTAATGTAGTATTATTTTGTTGAAAAAAAAAGAGTTTCGCAAATTTTTAAAGCCTTTTAAAAAAATTTGTATTTGTTTTTTTAATATTTTAAATGATTAGTATAAAAAAAGGTAGCTTAAATTGCTCAGTCATTTACAATAAAAGTGCTGACAACAAATCAACTCAAAAATTCCTGTAGAATACATTCTGAATATAGGAAGATGAAAAACTTATAAGCATGAGCGCAATAGCTAAATTTATCAAGTTTTTAAGTCTATGAAATAAAGGGTGGGCCATCTGTTGGTTTATTTGTTAATAGCAATTTGTGCGTATATTTTCCAACAAAATTGGGCAAATGAATGTGCGACAAGTTTCCCATTAGATACTACTTGGGAAATGCTTCCTTTAATCGCATGATGGAGTCTGATCCAAATGCCACTAGATGTTGTTTTTTAGGCAACCTTTTAACTATATTATAAAATTATGCATGGCAGTTTGCCCGAATCGCTGACGTATCCAAACGTTTCAAAATAATATCTTGCATCTTATGAATGGTTTCGATTGGTACGTAAGTAATTTGGTCTTGCACCTTGACCTCAGACTGAAAAATTCCAAATTAATAACTAAAAGAATGATTTTAGAGCAACGAAGCAGATTATCTTAAAGGCTTTCTAAAGAACTTCCCATAAGAAGGCTAAAAGAAGATCCTCCAAAATCTTCAACAATCAAATCGCATAATTTAACTCAATCTCTTAAGTCAACTAGAAACTTAAAATTTTCAGCAAGTCATTAGACTCAGTTTTTTCGATTTCAGGATTTGTGTGGTAACAAATGTTGTGCTACTTACTTACAAGATATTACCCACTGTAGACTTAGGGCCTAGTCGCCATAGCTTTAACTTAACTTTTACCCTTTTGTCATTAGTTGGTATATAAGCTGTTTACAAATAAAGAAATAAATTACCCATTGACGCAAAAAGTAAGAATTTTTTGAATGTTACTTCACTTTCAAGGTACTGCGCATCACTTAAGTAGCTAGGTGTATGACTAAATCTATAGAGTGACTGTCACTTACGAAAAGAAACGAAACGAGGGGCAACAAAATGTCGCCGCATATTTTTTTATTATCATAAAAGCTTCTAGCTAGCTTTATCATAATTGTCAGGATACTCTTACGTATAAGCATTTCAACAGCTGTTTAAATATCAGTGTCAAAATGAACTTAAATCACCAAAGTAGTTATTGAAAAATCGTATAAAATCAGCGGAATTGTTTTTTATAAATCACAGTTCGACGATCTTTCCCACTGTGCTTAGTTAGAGCGACTGTGAGAGATTTCAAGTTTGAGTCAAAGTGCTCTTGCATTTTTTTTATTTGGCATAAAATTGATTGATTTCTGGCGTAGTTGTGTCACTTTACGCCCATACGCCACAATATTGACGCGTTGTCGTAAATAAAAATGCTCAGATATTCATAGCAATTTGTTGGATTTTCTTGTTTTTGTTGTTCTCGTTGTTCCTGCTGTATTTTGTTTTCTTGTTTTCTTGTTTTCCTATGCCTGCGGCAAATGTTCCAAATACAAATTGTATCACTTAATATTTGTATGTGTTTGTATGTGTGTGCGTTTTTTTTTCTTGCCACTACTCGATGGGGGGGGGAGGTACTCAGTCTATTTTGACCCGTTTTGACTTGGCTGAGTGGGTTGCAAAGCGGGCTGTTAGTCGTTTTGTTGACGATGATGATTTGCGTGTGTCGTTGAATAATTGATGAAATGACAATCTTTCGATGTGTCAGCATTGTTATCGTCCTAGTGAGTTGTTTTTATCATCGTCATCATCATCTTCATCGTCTTCGCTGACTTCATTATTATCATTGACAGGAGCATCATTTAAACGCCGGCTGCTGCGTATGTTTTCATTGTTGACAGCAGTAACAAACAACAATAATAACTGATATGGTCTGTGTGTGTGTGTGTGTGTGTGTGTTTTGAATAATAAGCGTCGACTCTGCAAAATAAAGTACACCCATAAACCCATACACTTACATATCAACACAGCCGCACACTCTTACAACAACACAAAAGATTGAAACTTATGAAACAATAGCAATTCAATATAGCAAGTACCCAAAGTCGTATGCGTAACTTTAAACCTTAGCGTATGCTTAATAAAATTCAAGATGTAGTTAGTTGAAATTGGACGCTATTTTTGCATGCAATGTTGGAAAATTCCATTTTAAATAAGTTGTTTCAACCAAAACCTTCTGTCAGTATCTGTTACGAAATACTAAGATGATGTAGAAGAGATAAAGTAAAGAATGTATGCGTATGTGTAACTTTAAACCATAGCGTATGGTTAATAACATTTTAAGGGCAAGATATAGTTAGTTGAAATTGGACTTATTCCAGTGCTATAAAATTCCATTTAAAGCGAGTTGTCTAAGCCGATACTGAGATTTTGCGAGAGACAAGTATAATTTTTGTTTTTTCAACAATAAGTAAATTTACTAAACAATAATTAATATGAAAGTATAATGGCAAGTTTCCAACGAAACCTACTATTGTGTTAAGTATAATTTAAATAATTACAAAAATATCTGTATTTATTATACAATATCTTGTTGATATCAATCGCAGTGTCGTCATTCTTGAAAACGCAAAAAAGGCGTATTTCATCAAACACTTAAGCCAGCCAAAATTAAATAAACTCAAAGCATTCAATGTCTTTAACTAATTAATTTATTTTGTTTGCGCTTTTTTTTTAATAGCATAATATTAATCACAAGGAAATATGAGCCACAATAGATCAACAAATTAAATTCAAATCTTTTGTGAGCAGCTATAACTCTAGTTGTAAAGGTTGGTTTATGCCCAAGTGAAAATAGTCGCATCAATTTCATTCCAAGTTAATTGAAATTCATTTGTGCAAATCAAATTAAGTCAACAATAGAGAACACATATATAAGGATGCGTATACGTGCAAAACATGAACACAACAAAAAAAAAAAAAATGAGAAGAAATACAGTAACAACAAGCGACAAAAGACAAACGACACACGACAAGAGAGGGAACATTGTTTGGCCAAAGTGATTCATTCATAACGATAAATTAAGACAAAAGGCGCAATATAATATAGACACAATGGGATAGTCGTGACAGTCGTGACAGTAAAAGTCGCAGCGACTGTTGCTGGTGCCACTGCTGCTAGCACGAGGACATGCCACTCCCCGAGGACACTTTTATTCAAAGTTTATGCCATTGTCACAGTAATATCCTTTTTCGGACTAGTGCTGCCGACGGCTGTGCGCTTTTGGTTTTGGCACGTACAGCCCCAAAAATATCCTTAAGCAGTACAAGTGATTTCACATTTAAAAGGGATAAAACATTTGTTACCAAATGACGTCGACGACGACGACGACGACGACGACGACGACGACGACGACGATGGCAACGGCCTGCAACTACTTTGCTCACAGTTCTAACATCTAAAGCTACGTGTCATGTCGAACAAATAACTTCCAACAAAAGTTTCTCTTCGTTATTTTTTTTGCAGCTTTGTTTTTCTTTATTTGTACCCACATCAGCGGCATTAGCAGCAAACAAAACAAAAAACACAGAGAAAAGGTTAACCAAAACTCAATTACAAAATCACAAATAAATAAATTAAGGACACAAATCTACCAATCTCTGGCAATCTCTCGACCAAACTCAACCAAAATGCTACGTCGACGCGTTCCAAAGTTTGTTTAAATCGAAATGAAATAGTGAAAGAGGCGCTCGGATAAAACCAAAAGCAAATAAAGCAGCCAAGAGCAATACAAAAGCGTAAAAACGAAAAAAGGTTAAAGTAAATATTTATGCAGTAACATCTCAGTGCCCCTCTACTCCCACTGCTCTGCCATACCATAACCCTATATCAGGATTCAAATGGTGCTGCCAGCCTTTGTTTTTGCTCTATGTCAGCTCAGAGGTTCTTCTGTGTAATTACCAAGTTAGTCTGCGACTATGAGTACAGCTGCGCCTAAGTACATAAACATACACAGGCAAATATAATACATACATATAAAGATGTTTGCATATGTGTAGTTTTTGTACACTGAGCGAAAATAGTGCAAGCATATTTTTAGGTAATAGTGGGACACTCAGCTGAAGAACGATAGGCTTTAGACAAAAAAAAATGTCAGTACAAAATATTTCGATATTCTAATAAAATAAAATCTTTATGGAAGAGCTGAGATTGACTTTGCAAAAATCACAGCATACCTTTTTTTACCTAAAAAAATTAATTTTTAAACGAATGTCTCATGCCGTAATACGCTGGCAAAAGGTTTCCCTTATGAGAATCGAATAAAAAAGCTAAAAAAAAGAAGTTTGAAAATCTGATTCAACAAGATATTATCTGAATCTCCACCTAAAGATGATCGGTAATGTTGACCATTTCTTGAGGCCCCTTTTATGATATTTCCAGCTAATCAGGCTGGATTGGCGATCAAAAATTTTGCGATTGATAGTTAAAAAAAAATCTCATTTTAACGACCCAGAGGAAGAATTCCTCTTTTCAAAAATGGTAAGAGCTAGAGCAACCGAAAAGATAAGATGTCTTATTATGTCAGGGAAACAAGCTTACTTTATTTTTTGATATCGAGGTAATATATAGGGTTTTCCAATAAGAGGTGTTATTTTGGTATTCAAAGAAAAATGCCATTTTTTGAGATAAATGATCGGATGTTCATTTCATAATAAAGAGGAAGATATGCCGTTTATAATGAAAAATAACATCAGCCAAATGGCCACCACGACCACATCTACAGGACCATATCCTTTTCATGAAATTTTCCATAACCAAATCGCAAAGTGGCTGCCCTATGTACTCGATAGGTCCAATGACCCCGCCGGACTATAAACCACACCAAACAGTCACACGTTGAGGATGAAGAGTCTTCTCAACAATAACTCTTGGGTTTTCCGAGCCCCAGATGCGACAATTTTGCTTGTTGACGTAGCCACCGAGGTGGAAATGGGCCTCATCAATCAAGATGATTTTTCGATGGAAGATTTTCAACATTTTTGTAGTGAATTTTAATAATTTCAATGCCTTGTTGAAGCGTGTATCGTTCCATTTTTAGTAATGGCGTAGTTTCTATTTGTCAAATGTCAAAGAATAAAAGCTTCAAAAGTGACAGCTACCGAAATACCGGGTGATTCAAAATAACACCTCTTGGGCTTTCCACTATATAAATCCGATAGGGGTGTTTCAGCGGACCTCGAAAAACCTAAAGTTTGAAATTTGGCATCAGGAAATTTTCCAGAGTTCCCAAGCGCTATGCCAAATTCGATCAAAATCGCATGACTGCATCATATAGCCACCAAAGGACCGATCGGTCGAAAAAAGGTGTTTGGTGCAAAATTCGTTGTGTTTCGTTTGTTTTTTTGACTTCACCAGCACTGTATCGAATTGATTCAAAATCGGTTGACTATATGATATAGCCCCCATAGGTCCGATCGGTCAAAAAATGTTACTGTTTTTTGTTAACTTATGAAAAAATCGTAACATAAATATCTTTTGGAGTTCTTAAGCATATGCCAAAGTCGTCCGCGCACGCATCTTTGTATATGGGCCCATAAACGCTTAATCCTGTTTGCTGTTGAGGCAAAATTCGGTTGTAAGAGATTTCTTCTAACAAACTATTTACATTCACCTAATATTTTTGTATATTTAAATATTATATCAACAAAGAATGTGTCCATGTCCATGCTAACAATCTAAACTCTCTAACTCACAACTTCTAAACTTATATATTTTTTATTCACATTTTTGCTCAGTGTAGATAGGTATATATGTATAAGTACTTGTGTCCAGCATACGTAGCTTTATGGTTAAATAAACATCGGTCGTTGTGTTGGTGACTGTCGTTGTTCCCTTCATGTTACTTGTCTGTGTATTTAGCTTACATGGCAACCCCAACCAACTAGGGCTAGTCAGTTTAGTTTTGGTTTGCTTTTGGTCAAAGCCAAATCGTTGATTGCATAAGTTGATGGCCAACACATGTCTAAGATATGTACTAAAGATATGCAACACCCCCCAGTCAGATGATGCTTACGTGTTGTTGTTGGTTGCCTCTAATGATGTCTGTGCAGCTTGCATCGAGTGTCTAGCACATGGCTACGCTGGGCCTCTGGCTGCAATGGAAGGATTAAAAAAAAAAAGATGATTAAAGAGATGGTGACAAATGACAAGTTTTACATATTAAAGAAGGCGTGTGTAGTCTCCGGGAAGGCTCCTTGTTTAACACAAAAACAAAACTTTAAGGGCACGGAGGTATAGAGCAGAGACGCCGAAGATAGATCATGTCTTAAGCCTGTAATGGCTGCGCCATTGTTTTTTATCGCAGCTAAAATTTCTCGCACCCTGGTTCTCGCAGCTACTTTTCTCGCTGTTTTATCGCATGCGAGAAAAATCCAAGTATGTTTTTTTTGCTCTGCCTGTTAGCTTTAGTCTGACACTAAAAGCTCAATATGTCAGTAGGTCGAACCAAGATCGCCACCACCTTTAGGGCGTTGAATTCTTTGAATCGGCAGCTATAAAAGAGCTACAGCAGCCTGATTCGGCCTCTTACTCTGATTCTAATTGTGCCTCGAGCTATAACCGCCAGTCAGTTAGGCAAGGAAAAATTTTAATTTTTGCCACGTGCTGAACATTTTTTTTTTTTACCTACTACAAGAAACAAGCAAATAAAATCGTTAATTACAAGTTAAAAAAAAAAAAAAAAAAAAAAAAAAAAAAAAACTGACAAAGCCAATCTGGCCGAAATAAAAGTTTTAAGACTCAAAGATAAAATAAAATAAAACCAAATAAATAAATAAAAAAACTATATTGGAAAACGATCCCAAGATTTTATTAAAAATTATTAAACGGCAGACTAAAATCAAAATTACGTACATATGTTATATCAGCTGACTATAAATCAATCAGCGAAAAAAAAAAAAAAAGAACTAAAACGAATAAAAACGTAAAACAGAGTAAAACATCTGAGGTCATTAACCTTCAACGGGGCTTAATCCGCTCTACTTAGAGGAACCAGCTGATCCAAAATTCCAGCCATCGATTGAGCTTTAAGCGCTCTCCCGCCCTCCCGGCTTCCGCCGATTAGCAGAATCAGCAGTTGCAAGCGCGATCTAAAGACGGGCGCATCATCGTGATCGGCGAGCGCGTTTTAGATTTATGTAGATATAATATAAGGTGCCATAAATTAATATAAGTGAAAAATAATTACAAAAAGAAAATAAATTTAAATCGAAAATTTAGTAAAAAGTACATAATACCTAGTGTTAACATAATACCCCATTACGTGCTTGTGAGCGGAAATAGTGGTCCCAAAGTAGGTGCAATATAAAATATTGAAGATATATAGCTCTACTTAAAATAAGTGAAAAAAAAAAAACCATTTCAATATACATAGAAAAAAAATAGAAAGATAAAGAAAAGAAAAAGAAAGAAAGAAGTTAAAAAAACAAAAATTAAAAAAATAAAAAAAAAAAAAACCAATAAGTGTTGCTTAAAAAATGAAATGAATGTATAAAGTTCCGCCTCACATCCCCTGCCCCCCCACCGAGTTGTGCGAATTTTTTTTTTCTCTTTTTTTAATTTTTTTTTGTGAACAACAAAAATGTGCGAAATTAAAATTGCAGCTTAATCATCTTTATCATTGATTCCCGATGGAAGGCCTTCCAGCGTTGGATGTTACAAAAACCATGTAAGTTTTTAACACACATTGTTGTTGTTCCTTTTTCTCTCTCTCTTTTGTGCAAAATTCTATCCAGCCATGTGCTTCGCGAAAGCTCCCTAACATTAAAATTAGTAAATGATATCTCTTATACCATTTTATACCCTCACAAGAGTGTAATGCAAGGTTCCATTAGTTATCTTAACATTTAAATTTAAAAAAAAAAAAAAAAGAGAAACAATGTAAAACTAGTCTTAAGTCGAGTTGCCGTTTCTAGCGTTGAGTTTTATAAATTTAGATTGTCAAGTAATTGCGAAATCTGTTTTTATTAGACATAAAAAAAAAAAAAAAAAAAATATTACCATCACCATCTAACTACTAATGTAATTTTTTTTTAAACAAATTGTAAATGGAGTCAAACATAAATAAATTAAGGTATAGATGTATTCTCAGAATATAAATTTGAATAAATTGTTCTGGTATCGTTAAAAGAAATTATGATGTGCTAAAATTTAGTTATTTCCCTGATGACATAGGCGTATAAAGTGTAGGCAATGTTTTGTTTTGGGGGTTTTGACTACTTTTGTGGTCGAAACCATGGTAGGGTATTGGGTATAGACTACGAGGAGCAACCACCACCTTAGCCCTCGTCATAACTGGACCAGTTAATTAATTCCTTCCCGTTTTGTTCCCTTTGATCAACAAGCAAGACCAACATTATCTTTTCAAGAGTGAAGCTCTTTTTACCAGGGACTCTATAATAATCAAAGTATGATATCTGGAGGCCATGGCGTACTAAAACCCACCCCAAACTACCCAAGAGCTAGGGAATCAAAGGGTCCCGCCTCGCTACTTCCTTGTCATCCCACCTGAAGAAAAATTTTTTCTTAAAAAAATGCAAAGTTTGATACAAGCCGTTGTTGTGGCTAGTAAAAGATGACATGGACGACCCCTTCTAAATTTTTAATATATCCCAAAAAGTGTGATTAAGTCATCACAATAGTTTTATATAGTTATACCAGTTTTCACCTGCAGGAAAGCAATTTGCACTAAGATATTTCTTCAAGTTTTAAAATATATAACTTTTGTGGAGCCCACATCACAATTGCTGTACAAAAAACGTATTCGAAATGGTTGCTTATATCTATGCACTCGAATTTTTAGTCTACCCTCGCTTAGGATTACTAAAACTTTCAGCTTCAGCTATGGTTACAATCGAAACCATTATGGCACTGTGCAGACAGTCTTTTGTTTCTACTAGCCAGTAAATTGCAAAATCTCTCAAATCAGTAAAAGCACTAAACCCTCAAATCAAACTTGTCTTCGTACTAGAAAAGTGCATTCCAAAAACATCGAAATGGACAATTGAGCTGCAAGAACAGGGCCAAGCACGTGCATGAAAACTTAAAATTAAAATTGGCAGCAATGGAAGAAAAATGTGGAAATCTGGCAAAAGCATTGAAAATGTTTCGACATTTTCTGACAATCAAGTGCAAGTAAAATGCCAGCAAGAAGTAATGCCAGTCCGTGTTCGAGAATGTGTCAAAGGCGGTGTAAACGTGTGTGTGTGTGTGTGTGGGTGCGTATCTGTGTGAAATTGCCTTGGCCTGGGCATAACAATAATTAACAATAAGTTGAAGTATTTACGTAGCCCCAAACGCAAGGCACAGAAATTGTTGTCTGCATTATGCATGAAAAGAAGTTAACGTGTAACATGCAAAAAAGGAAAAATAATAAAAGTTCAATATCGAAAGGTAGACTATAAGGAGCTGATAGAAGAAGAAGAAGACGCTGCACAAAGACTTACTTACCCATTATGGGATACTTGATAAGAGCATTGATGTCTGGGCACCAATATATGTACGTAGGTATTGCCATGCTGTCATTTTGTTTTTACTTTTGTATCTTTCAGATTGCGGGTGAGAACTCTGAGCCGATTAAACAATACATGCACAAGTTGGTACTTAATGTTATCGCAATGCTTCTAGTTTTTTCTGAAGTGATGCGAACCTCAGAGAATGAATAAGTCGGGGCAAAGGATTTTAAGGATTTTATGCTTTATATATCAATATAATTAAAATCCAATTTGTTTAGTATTAACAAAAATATAGCAGACAATATGGTCCTACTGTTATATGCTAATACTTGAAAATCTATCCTAAGTAGCGTTCACTATAGAAACGTTATTTTTTCCTTTTCCACAGCAGCGAAACTTTACAAAACTTTCTGAAATTAATTAAGTTCTTAAACGCTGAAGTAGAATTATGAATAGGGTAATTTGGGGAAAATTCGAACTAGTAATTGGTTTTGGCTATAAAATACTTATTTGACATATGATCAACTTGTCCAATATACCAAATTAAAGTTAACGCTTTCAAACTTTCTAGAACTACTTATTCTTTCTGACCATTATTAACTTTTAAGATATGACCATTTTTAAAAAAACTAAAGTTTTGTCATTTTTAAAAATTGTGGGGTAAACCCGACCGCTTGCTTATTCTTTTGGCTGATTTAGCACAGATATGATCTAAATTTAATGGTTTTACGAATATAAATCAAAAGAACATATTGTTGTGTTGCAAATAATATATTTATACAAAAACAAAATCTTATTTTAGAACATATAAATCGAAATGAAAGTCAATAAAGTATGATTGGATTGAATAGCTAAGTAACTAATCAGATTTATTTGAGTTGCTATCCAAATAACTTTCCACCATTTACAGGTCGGATTTGTCCCACTGTGTCATTTTTCACGACGACGCAAAAATCAAAAAATTATAAGAAATTTCCAACCAATACTATACTATGTACCTACACTGTCGGTTTTGCCTACCTTACCCCATTATATGTATACTAACATTGCCATCGAAAGAAAAGTAGGAGGACTATCAACGATCCATAAGCGCGTACCCTTTTAATTTAAATCTCAAGCATTTGCTAAAAGTACACAGCTTCCGATCTTAAACAAATTTGACGCATAAGTGTTAACAAATAAACAGCTGATTTTGCCATTTTCTGCTGCTACTTTTTTGCAAAAACCCAAAAATGTACGTATCTTCAAAGCTCTAGTAAAAATCTTAAATTTTAAGTAATTAATAAGCTTGTTGAAATTTTCTTACACTATGCGAAGGTACTAATTGGCCGTCTGCCCTCAGCTGATAGAATCTTGTTAAATTGTTTTACATTTTATTTTGTTTTTTTTTTTTCTTTGAATTTCAGTCTGTTTTTGAAACCATGTCAGGCACAAGGTGTTTGTTATTGTTTGTTATATTGCTTGTTATGTTATGTAATTTCGTTGTTGTTGTTGTCGTTGTTTTTGTTGTTTTAATACGCATTCTAACGCTGTCATAAATGCCAAAAACAGAGACCAACAGCTTGAGAACGCAAGAGAGAGAGAGAGAGCGAGGAGTAGAGAGCGAACGCATTGAGAGCATTCGCCGCGACAAAGAGAAAAGCCAAGGACACAAAGCCAATTCCGTTACACATTAAACGCAGACAAACAAAATGGCAGAACAACAATGACAATGCAAAACGACGGGGGGGAGCCAGCAACATTGACGATGTCGCGACGCGACATTACCCAACACTGTGCCGCTCTGCTACGAACCAAAAGCCAAAATGTACGCATTTCGCATAAATGATAAGCTGACAAAGTTATGAGCGCAGAAGGGGGTTGGGACGCTGAAATCGAAAAATGGGGATACCAGCTGGGAGACCAGCGCCCAGCATGTGAAATGTTTGTCCTTCGCTATGCTTGGTTGACTTTTGAATACTTAACAGGATAATGAAATGTCAAAAGTGCGTTGGCAATGAGGAATTCCGATGCTGCCCCAAAGTGCTTCACTCATCGTTGTTGTTGGTTTTGCTGTCTCATTTTTTATACATATATATTGTGTTCGCGCTTAAGTGAACGTCATGGCGTGCCGCGCGCATTAAATCAAAAAGCAAAAAAAAAATAAGACACCGAAATTCGTAGAGACCAAACGAAAAAAATAAAAAATAATATGAAAAATGTGATACCATTCACGACCGCACCTTGGCCACATTTTTAGTGTTCTGGCCTGGCACTCGCTGTCCGACAGTCCGACTGTCTGTCTGGCCATTTTATGTTAACATAAATTTAAATTGACATAAATGCGTTTTGTCGCAGCGCCCCAAAGTAAAAGCCCAAACAAAATACATTTTCAAAAAAAGAAAAAAGTAAAATAAACCATTTTGCCCTGATATTGAATAGCCGCAGCCTACTTTTAGGCGCGAAATCATACACTCACACGCCCCCACACGCACACACGCTCATAAATGATAAACTTCATAAATTATGACAGTTTTATGTTTCATGTTGCGCTCTTTTTTCTGCACACTCCCTTACTCTCTCTTTCTTAGTTGTTGTTGTTCTGCTTAGTGCCAGAATTGAAAATTTATTTCTCTAATTTGTGCCATTAAAAAGAACTTGTTATGAGTAGCGTCTGTTTCTTATTTGCGGCAAAAGCAACAAACTCAGTAAAACAAAAGCGTGCCATAATTTTAATCAACTTCTAACAATGTATATAATAACAATTACAACAATAATGGAAAGCCATAATTGAAAAAAGTCAGAGAAAATTCGTTTGTACCATAATGAGGCAAACATGCACAGTGTTTAACTTTGATAGTTCATAGTTGCCGCTCTGCTAGCTTCACTTCCTGTCTTGCCATCTGTTAATAGCCTGGCTGGTAATTTCTTGGCCAACTTTTTTGTTTCAAGCATGTTAGAACTGGCAAATAGTTGGCAAACGGCACGAGAAAGTTTTTTTTTATGTTTGCTGATACAGCAAGGGTGCTCACATTGTAGGGCAAAAATGCAGAAGTGCGCGACTAATGATGTGACCCCAACAACGATGCAGAAGTGCCATATTAACAATGGAGTAACAATAATCAGCTGTTTATAATTTTTACGGAATACCTATTAATAGTAAGATAAACCTAGATAGATATAGGATAGACCGATATGGCCTAGTTTTTGATTCAAGGGCAAAAATGCATAACTTTTGGATTGTAAATTATTCGACACTTTTCCATTTCTGCCCTACAAAATCAATTGTAAATTTTGAACCATTAAGGGATCAGGGACATTAATTTTATGCAAGACAGTAAACTTTATTTTTTATTTAAACTTAGTAATAATGTTGGATCAATCAACTTCTGCGATCGTTTCTTAGTACTTCATACATTTGAAGACCGCCTGGAAACTGCAGTAACCGAAAGATCGATGAATAATCGTACTTATATCTTTACCAAGATCATTGAAGAGGGCACTTCCTTGCTTAACACTATTTTAAGCCATTTCGACCACCATGAACCATTTTCTAGTATAGCTTAAGTCGTTAGCTAAAACGTGTCATAAATGTGAGTAGGCTGCTATTCCAAATTACCATCCTATATGTTGGATTAACTTATATTTTTTAGTTAAATGATTTTATAAGATTTTCGAAATGAAACAGATTTATTTATAAACGTTCTAAATTATTTACTATTATTTTATTATCACGCAACCGTTTGTGATAGGTTACAGCGACGGCATAGAACCTCACAACCGTATGTTTGTATAGGTTAGCAAAGACTAATAGAACTGATCTTGGAACGCTGACGGCAAGGCAAGGGCCGCAGCGCTGCCAAGAATCGTACATAGCATAAAAAGGGAATTGAAAACTATAATATATAAGAGAGAAAAAGTTAAGCAAAGATATACAAGATAATTTGTTACATAGCTTAAGAGTTTATGTTATGTTATAATTTTTTGAGAAGCTGCTGCTCCCGACACTATCCTTTAAAAAAAACACATCCTTACCTCGACATCTCTCGTGACTCAAAACTGTTCTGCGGTCTGCACAAAAAATAGTTACAAGTCTAGACCGAAGCTTGCCAAATGCAGTAGCTACTGGGCTGAGTTAGCTAGCTGCCTTAAGCAAATAAAATCATCCTCTATAAGAGCATAATAAGGCCAACATGGTATTATGGCTCCAACTCTGGCTAACCGCAGCTAAGCCCAACTTAAAGAAAAATTCATGTAATGCAAAAGAAAGCATTGCGAAAAATTGCGGTCGCGCCCTGGCATGTCCGAAACCGAAACCCCTACAAGGATATCGGCTTTCCATTCGTGACATATTAAACTAGCAAAGCAGCCGTAACGAGGATTGCTTAAGATGTCACCCAGATTCAATTGCCTACGCCTTGGACGGTCATAAACCAAAAAGATGACTAAAATGTCTCTCTCCATGTAATTTCAGATGTCGACACTTGATTTAAATACTGCAGTACCTCACAGCCCTTTACGCTATGTACCTATTATAGCCTTAGTTCTAAGCAGGCTGCATAAATAATAAAAAAATATTACCGAAAAAAAAAACCTGGTTAAGCTGATTACACAACACTCAAAACGGAAGCATAAATATTTATGGAAAAATTTTATTTAAAGCTTTTGAAGTTTTTGTTTAAATTTTTTTTGCTTCTCGAAAGTCCTTAGAGTTTTGGGGATATATCAACATCTCATTGATCCAGTGCTCTTAAGATAAGATAATTTTTGTCACTTCATCACAGTTTCCAAAATGAGCCAAAGTCTACTGACGATTTAGAGAGAAGATCTTTTGTAAAAGGTATCGAAAACATTTCTGATCCCGATTTTCAGAAGCAGAAGTCAGATGCCAAATATGCGCTTTGATCTTTAGATGAATGTAACAAATACTTTTTATATTTTCAATCTCAAAAGATTGAATATGCGAGTTTATGGTATGTTAGTAACAAACACAAATCGCGAAAAGTTTAAAAAATCTGCAGTTTTATGTTAAAAAAAAAAAAATTAATAATTTCGTTCTTAGCTAATAGGATTTGAACAATAGATGGTGGGCAGTCTCTCGATTCACATAACACGCGTGGATAGGGCACAAAATTCTGCTGCAGCACAGTCGGCAGAAACACAGTGTGTCATAATTTTCTCTTTCTTTTGAGCTGGATTGTCGATCTTGCGGTCTGGCTTATTGAGCTGCTTACTTGTTTGCTAGTATGAGTGTTGCTCACCACTGCAATATCTGGACGTACGGGTCCAAGATATACTTATTTAAGGTAGAGTAGTGCTGTCACCAATTTTAGTGAGAGCTAGAAAAAGCGAGAGAGAGCAGTGTGCGTGAAGGCAAGCTACCTCATGTGCAGTCGCATAGAAACTAAAATTTGGTTACTTTCGTTAAGCGGCTTCGGCCGGAGTATGCTACCTGAAGTAACTATACCTTGGTACGGATCCGGGATTTGGTCTTCGAGTGGTTTTTTAATTCGAAGTGTTCCAACTTTTGGGGTGGAGGTCCGGACACGAAAACCTCTACAGTGCATTGGCCACTGAATAGATGGATACTTCTTGTTTTCGTTAAAGAATCGGTTTTGCGCAAGCTTCTATTATCATATCATATCATATCATATCATATCATATTTTTTTTTTTTTAAGATTAGTAATGGTATTGCTTAGCCTAGTTAGTGATAGTGATAGAAAAAGAGTATTTTATTTTGAAAAGCCTTTTCTTTTCAGCTATGTAGTTTTTCTTGGATTTTCGCAGGCGTAGAATGAATGAGCAAAATGAAAAAGGAAAAAACTGTAATCAATAAACTAAATGATCAGGCACTTCAGGCAGTCAACCAAGCACGCACACACACACACACGCTCACCAGCTCACACACGCACACTTGAATACACGTGCCCCCAAATATGTATATGAAGCAACCGGAAAAAGTTTGTTGTATAGCATATTGATGGGTTATTGGTAGGGTAAGGTAAAAGAACTAAACGATTTAAGCCCCGCAATTCATCAAGTGTTCAAATTTTTAAGCAAATTCTTTTACTTTTTCGTTTTTTTTTTTTTTTTTGCCACAACTCGTATGCCACTTAAGTTTGAAGAGGATACATATATGTGTATTAAAAGCAAAAATGAAATTCCATGTAAGTTCCATTTTGTTTATTTGCAACTCATTCATTTCGACATTCGTATTAATTAAGTAAATTGCTTTGGTAAACAAGAGCAGTGCGTATACTTGATGCGCATACGCCATGTACGCTGCCTAAAAGCTGGCAACATTAAGTTGATGGGCAATAGTACCAGTTACAAGTTGGTAAGCAACTTTTTGGAAGCGCTTAATTTTGTTAATGAACTTGAAAAAGTCTCAAGAGCTAAGATACAGAGAATACAGCTGCTCTTCGCACAAGTTAAAGTAAATAAGTTGAAACATTGGCGTCCGCGCATAGTCATTGTGCAAATTGAAACAAAATTAAATGAAATTAACTAACTAACATGAAATATGCAATGAATTTAATTAGTTGACCGCCAAAATGGCCAAAAAACAACCGCATGCCAATTACAATGGCCCAAAAACAAAACAAAACAAAATTATGAGATTTAATTTTCGAAAATTTACAAGTTGGACGAACTTGTTGCGGTTGTTGTTGTTGTGGTTGTTGTTTTTGTTTTGTTACATTTATTGACTTTTCGTGTTGTTGCCAATTATGCGGCATTTTGGTTATGGACAGGCTCAATACAATGGTGGGCCAAAATGAAACTTTTGCACAATCTTAACAGCAAAATGTGTAAATTACACGCTAGCGAAACTTTTGCGGCGTGCCTTGGTGGCGGCAGTGGAGTGGAGCATGGGGCTGGTGTCGAAATTTTTGCCAAATATTTATACACCTAAATAGATTTTATGGCATAATTGAAATTTGTTGTGGTTGCCATTTGCTTTTAACGCTAACGTTGCCCGACTTCATTATTTATGTATTTAAAATTTTCAAAACTCATTGCAATGACAAACAAAAAGTTTATTAAAGCAGCTTCTTACACTGCGCCCTCTCTCTCTCTCTCTTTGGCCACGTTGGCATGCCAATAACAATCATAACTGTAACAATGATTGAGGTTCTTTTAAAAGGTCGGATTTGGGCCGCAGGACTCTGATCTGCCCAGGCTTAGGCTGCGCTCTGTCTTGCTTGGTTGCTGCTTATAATTGAGCTGCTAGTTGTTGTTGTTGCTATTGTTGTTGTTAGCAACTTTTGTCACGGTACAATTTTGATAATTTAACTTTTTTTGCGCTTTTTACCAACTTAAAATTAGATTTGTTGCGCCTGTAAATATGCTTTTGAAAAAGTTTCAAAATATATTAAGTAAGCAACAAAAAAAACCAACCCACAGAATTGTTGTTACTTTTGGTTTGAGGCATTGACTCAAGGACTTCCTTTTGCCTAATTGGTGCTAAAGCTGTAAGTGATTGACTGCGGAAGACCTTGAGATTGCGCAACTCGAGATTTGATGGGGCGCAATGATGTGCTGCTTGTTTTTGAGCACTGTTACGTTAGTTATTCCTTTTGAATTAGTACGCTTCAGAGTTTCTACGAATGAAGCCATAGCAAAGGAAAAATTTATATTAAAGCTGTTGAAAAAGCCAAGTTTTCATACAATTTCTCTTCACTTGCTGCAATAGTTCAAGCACTTGAGCAGCTAATTGGTGCTTAAGCTGCGCTCTTTGACAGCATGCGATCTTGAAATTGTACAGCAGATGAAGTGAAATTGAGCGGCTTTGGCAAACAAAAAGTGAAGTAAGATTACTGTCCCTGGCAGCAGTTTACGTGCTCTCTTTAATTAGAACTAAAAATCAAAGAATGTTTTTGAAGAGTTTTTAAATTAAATTGGTTCATGGTACGAAAGTACATTATCTTAATGAAAACTACAGTACTAAACATTTCAGACTTTGTGCGACAATAGAGTTTCACCTTATTTCTAAATTTTTTCTAGCCAACGTATTAGTTAGGTTATCCGAATCTTCTAAAATCACCTATTTTATCCCACTAACCCGCATGTACCATATCTATATGGTCTCTTTTGGCTAACTTCCGGCATTAAAATATGGTTTCAACTAAGCTTAGAACTTTGCTATTCAAATAAAATTTATTTTCAAAGATAAACATAATTTTTTGGTAGTTCAAACAAATTTTTTATTGATTTCTTAATATTTCCTTATATCAGTAAATCAGGTGCGGTCCCAGGATTAGGTCTTCTTCACTTCGATTTGTATATACTATATCAGAGCCTGCAAAAGACTAGCAACCCATTTTTCCAACTTTCCATTATACGTGGATCATTGCAGTAAATACTCAAAAAGAAATCAAAATTTTTTTTATCCTATCAAATCCG
Source organism: Chymomyza costata (assembly GCA_018150985.1). Taxonomy (NCBI): domain Eukaryota; kingdom Metazoa; phylum Arthropoda; class Insecta; order Diptera; family Drosophilidae; genus Chymomyza; species Chymomyza costata. Next base: position 65,077 of record JAECWU010000092.1, on the reverse strand, counting down.
AAAAATATAGATTCTATCATTACTGCTTCTCTTATGGAAATACTAAATAATGAAAGCAATAACTAACTGGGTAAGACTTCTGTTCAATCCCTGTTAAAAAAATGTCTAAAGATTGGTTTTGGCTATAAAATGTTTATGTTTTATATGACAATATTTCAAAAATATCAATTTTTGGAATTTTCAAAATGGTGGGGTAAGCCCGACCGCCAATTTTTTTGGCCCAGATATGATCTAAATTTAATGGACTACATATAGCTTGCTGGCGTTTTTTTGGTCTAGCTGGACGACTGGTTGGCCCCTGTGGTCGGATTTGCCCCACTGGGTCAAAATTATACGAAATTTAAAACCAATACTATACATGCATAGGTATATTTCAAATGCTCTACATGGCAACAGTAATAAGAGCTCGGCCAGTATTGCCGTTTTTGAGATGCAGTGGGAGGTCGGGCTTACCCACACTGTCGGGTTTGCCCACCTTAGCCTACTTAAAAAAGTACAGGTAAAATGTGGCTAAGTAAAAAAAAAAACAGCCGTACAACAAACTGAAATGCTTATTATAAATGCAATTAGAATAATGATTATTTCAAAAGTAAAAATTGTTATTAAATCTATTCTGTTGGAAAATTCGGAAATATGGCATTTCGGGTAAATTACTTTCAAAAATTATTGCTAATTTTTTTCTAAAAATCTTAAATCACAGCAAGTTTTCGTTAAATATTCTAAAACACTCGTAAACATTTTTTTTTTTTTTGACCAACTTTTTTCGATTTCAGCAATGCAGCTTCTTTTATTAAGTTTTAACAATTTTTTGTACATTAATATACAAACTTTTTTTATAGCTAAAAAAAGTTCATAATTTTAAAATGGCAAAAGTGGCTACCGGCAAATTTTAATAGAAAAAAAAACTTAAAAGTGATACAAAAAAAAAAAATGTAATTTAGCAACAACTTTCAAATACATACAAACTAAAGGACAAACAACAAATGACATCGATAATCAACCTTATGTGTTCACATTGGCTACAAGCCATAAATTAGACTTGTCAAAAACTTTCATGCAAAGTTGCCCAGTTGTAAAGTAAAGTTGTTTCAATGTCGATTGTATCTGCTTATAGACATTGCCTTCACCCAATGAGTCCAACTTCATAAAGCAAGGCTTAACATTGACATTGGTTCGTATACTTAACCAAATCTTGACAAAAAGTTTACAAAAAGTTGTTTTAGATTTGCATCTTCTTAAAGCAAAAGCCAGACTAAAAGAACTTCTTGCAAAGATATATTATTAGACATAAACAAAAAAAGTTGATAAAATTACACAAACCAAAGGTTTTATCATAAGCTCTAAATTTTATTTACTTTTGCGAAACACAACCCTTAAGACTCTTGTCTGCTCTTTAAATTGTGTGCACCAGGCCACTTAATGCGCTTCCACTCATTTAATTTTAAATCGCGATAAACTGTGCTGGTCGCTTTAAGAACGCGCCGCCAAGTGCTACTTACCACTTGCCGCCCTGGCCAACCAGCCGTATACGCAATGTGGTAAGGGCTTCCACACTTTACAACACTGAAACGCAAAGTTGTCGCGCGTAATTCTTTGCACACTTTTCCTACTTTCTTTAGTATTATTATTATTTTTTTCCTTGCTCTTCTATTTTGTACTTCCTGTTTTGTGCGCGTTTTCTAGATTACTTTTATAAGTGAATTTGTTGCGGTTTTCCGCAAAATTTACAAGTACGTGAGAAAATTAGAGTTTAGCTTGTCGGCCTTGCTGCTAGCTTGTTGCATGACTGCCTTTTGTTGTTCCTGTGCCACATTCTATGAAGTATGTGTGTGCCACTTGACATTTCCGTTTGACGAGCAAGACGCTTTAAGTGCTTCAAGTTTAATGCTGCGTATACGTTATTTTAACTATAAATAAAATTCAAAGCTTTTGCTATGACAAATTATTTACAAATTAACAACTTTTACGCTTAGCTTTTGTTTTTGTTTGCAATTATGCCAATTCAAGGATATTATTAAGGCCAAATGTGTCGGCTAGTAGCTTATTTTGCTAAGCAAAGACATGAAAATAAATTCAATGATCAGACTGCAAAATAAAGTTTCATTTTCACGCTAACGCTTGCTTTTGCTTTCACGCTGGCGTAAGGCAAAAGTTTTTGCGGCTTTGTCTTAGTGTGCATGTTTGAGAATAAATACCCTGCAGGATATTTCGGTTATTGCGCTAGTTTATACTTTCAATGAAGTATGTAGTTGCCAACTGGTACAGAAAAGCATAGTCTTGGTATAGAACAAAATGTTAAGGCAGGGCATGCTTTACTCAGCGCTATCATGGCCAGTTTGTGTATTCGGTTTTACTCATTCCGATTGCTGCAGCCATTTGGGTAAGATAATGGTGAGCAATGTTGATGCATAAGTACATCCATATAAAGAAGTACTTAATTTTGCAAAGGGACGGGTATTTTTTGGCAAGTCGTGGCCTCATGTTGTTTTATCAGGTCTTAATTTTTTTTGACAAACTCAAACTAGTTATTAGTTCGTAAAGGAATACTACAAACAGAAAACGGTTTCGTTCAAAATCTTTTTCAGCAAGCAATATTTTCGAATTTAAGACGATTCTGTACTAATGCCATTATTAGTACGAACTTCTGAAAACCATCATAGCGATGCTATTAGCATCAATGGAAAGCTTTAACTACTATTGCTCGTGGTTTCTTCTGGCCCGAATTGGATGTTGTCTGACTATGACAAAGCGATTTGAGCGAGTTGATGAATGACGGTAATCGGCCATGCTTTGGATAACAAATCGGTACATGTTATTCGGATTCGTTTTGAAATCGAATGTGTCGTGCTCCCAATTTCGCCAAAACGAATTTTTTATGTGGTTTGAAACTGAATTTTTGGTTGCAAGAGCAATCAAAACGAGTTGGCATGATAGGTTAAAAAACGTTTATTCTTATTTATAAGTAAAACGGTGCAAAATTCCGGCAACCATGTCTGCAGTTGTGTCTCAACAAATAATTATTTCGCGCCAACATAACAAGAGAATTTATCGAAAACATTAAGGAATTTACGAACTTATCGAAAATAAAAAGTGAATTTATCGACAAAAAAATTCGTTTTCGTAGCACGCAAAATCGAATCCGAAACAAATTGTTCGGTTTAGTTTTTTCGTTTTCCAGAGCACGGCTGAATAATAAGAAAAATAAACGTGTTTTTTTTTAATTTTCATTTATTTTATTGGAGTCCCCACGGAAAATAAAAATAATAACAAAAAAAAATGGTAAATGGTTCCACAATTTGTATGTAAAAGTACTTTTTTTTGGGATCGTTGGAATCGCGTACACAATCCAATTTTTTCTATCAGATTTTCATGAATGAACTCGTGGACTCATGAAAAAACTTGTTTTACTTTTAATTAAGAAAAAATATTTATTCATATATTAATAATTTATGATTATTATTGTTCAAAATTCATTAATTAAGCATTAAAGTCGGATTGAAAAAATCATAGCATATCTTTAGGAGCTGACTTGAAAATGCTTTAAAGTTTAAACATTATTAGTTTTGTACATTTTCATATGTATAATGCCTTTTTATAATTATATTTTAAAAAGTTTTTTTTTTTAATAAGTTTTGCTTTCAACCACCATTTGTTTTCTAGCGCGCGGAAAATTCTGGAACTTGGCGTTGTTCCTAATTATTTGCCTAGCGCCATCTTGCGAAAAATTTTGTCATAGGGCATGCTCTCTCCGATGAGGATACAATTCCAAACGAAAAATAGAAAATACTGAAAAACAATCGAAACGCAATTATTTCTCGCACGTTTGGCTTAAAATTTATAGATCCGGTTAGCTTGCTACATGCAGCTAAAGTGGTTTGTATAGTAACAATGTGCAACAAACTATTGCGAATCCATTTTTAGTACAATACTTATAGTTCCAAACTAATTTTGACTCGTGTAAAGCATACTAGTTGGCCATATAGTATAAGCATACTTACACAACGTATTATTTCGAGTTGTTGGGAACTAATTCCATACTAACATGGTTTTCTGTAGGGTATATGCTAGTTATGTGTTCCACGAGTATGTATGTATGTGCTTGGGTTTTTATATGCTTGTTCGCGCGGTTTGTCTGTATTTGCAGAATACTGTTAGTTTCACGCTTTGTTTGTTGAGATTAGCTGGCTTGGCCACGAACAAGCAGGCGAACACAAACCACGCTCCAGGCGCACACCCAACAAATAATGCTCAACCCTGCTGCTTTTGGCAGTGGCATGAAATGAAATTGTTGAGCTTACTTTTAGTTTTACTTTATTTGGCCCAAACTTGCACTTTGCACCACTGTCTTTGCTATAAAGTTATTGTAGTTGTTGTTACTGCTGGGCGCCCAAAAAAGTTTTCACGTGAAAATTGCGCTCACATGTCCTTTGAGCATGTGCGTGTGTGTGTAAGAAATTGATGTTGCCGCTGAAGTTTTTGGCTTTTTGAACTGACAGCTGCGATTTTTATATGCGACTGACGGCTGCCAGCCAAACTAGAAAAATAATTGTAAGTTGTGTGCGTGTGTATGCGTGTATCTGTGTGTATTTTAGTGTGACCAACTGGTTGCTTGAGTGCTTGGCTAAGCATTTAATGGCCAACTTCTCATTTCTTTTTCACATTAATAAACGAGATGTGAGTCGTCATTGTTCGTATATATGTAGTAGTATGTGTGTGTGTGCGTGTTTGGGTGATTATTTTTTTCTTGTTGCGCCTCTGAATGATGGCTTTCAAAAGCAGAAAAGCATTCAGTACAATAAAAGTAACAACATCAGCAACAGTTTCAACGCTGTCGAGTGGGATTATTTATTGTTCACTTCTGCCGAATTGCGTTCCAAGTTGTTAATGAGAATTTATGGCTAATTGATGCTGAAGTGCCAGTTATATCATGTGGCAGCCAACAGCAGGTAGTTAATTTACGTATACATACTTATGAGTATTTTATCCCAAAAAACTAATTCATTTTGAGAGCTCTCAACTTATCACTTTTAGGGCTCATATAATTGGAAGATTCCTCAACTATGTATCGTCTAAGACTTTAAGCTTTCATAAGCACCAAAATGTATATGGAAACCATAAGTGCTCAATGCTGGGTACTCAAAGTTTCATATGTGATGGAAAAATGCACAAGTTTAATGCTATTTGAAGTGTGTGTAAGCCACGTTAGTGCGCTGAATGAAATTTGTAAATAATTTATGTTTGCAATGGTTTTTGTTAAATAGTTTTAACGTATGTAAAAAATATTGCTCATCAAAATATTTATAGAAGGCAGCTGATACTCTACAAACTCAAAAAAAAAAAATTAGGAGGAGATAGAAAACTGTCTAGCAAATTTGTCATTGGGAATCCTATGTATGTTTGAGAACTCAGTAGCGACCCCGAATCGGATGACTCTGGCAAATCATTAGTTCCAATTTGCTCATTGTGGTCTAGTTATCCTGCAACTCAAAATCGATTTAATGGCTGTAGAGCTTTAAGATAAAACGCTCGAGCGATTTTGGTTTTTTTCCTTATTAAGACAAAAATTATAATATGTGCACAAATGTGAAACTGAGCATTTTTATAGAGTTTTACCATATTATCTTTTCATTTAGTGAAATCATGTTTATTTCTCTTTTTAAGGAACAAAGTGCTATTGTGACCATTGGAGACACCATCACAAAAATAAGCATAACATCTCTCAGAGAGAAAAAAACTGCAGATCACTTTTTAATTTTTAAATTTAAAAAAAAATGTTAAAAAAATATTTAATAAAACATTGTAATTACAAAAGATTTAAATTAAAAAACATAAATGTTTAAATAAAACTATTATCTTTTACTAAACAAAAAGTTAAAATTTATTTATTCGTTGATAAGATATGTTTCTTAAAGAAAGGTCTTTATATGTATTCAATTATTTATAGCTCGAAGGAAAAATTAGAAAAAAAATAACGTGGTAAATATTGGGTACCTCCATTGCATTATAAAAATCATCAAAATCGAAAAGATTGATTTTAAAGTGAATCGTTTTACCTTTTTCTGCGCATATTTATAGAGTAAGTTGGGGCAAACCCGACAGTGTGGGTAAGCCGGACCTACCACTGTTTCTCAAAAATGGCAATACTGAGCGAGCTGATATTAGTGTTGTCGTAAAGAGCATTAAAAATAACCAAAATGGTGGCTGTCAGTCTACATTTAGATGCTCAAACGACAAGAAGTATATTTTTACGATTTTCAATTTAATTTTTATAAATTTTTAAATACACATTTTTTCTTGTTTAATAAAGTGATTGAGAAAAAAACGGAAAGTGGCTTATATACTATAAACATGGACCTATATAGTGCATGTATAGTATTGATTGGAAATTTCGTTAAATTTTTTTTATTCGCGGCGCCATGAAAAATTACACAGTTTAGCAAATCCGACTTCTTAATGGTGGGGTTAACCAGACGTCCAGCCTGAACCAAAAAAAAGCCTGCAAGCTATTTGGCCAACTAATCAAATAAGTCTGATTAGATACTTAGCTATTCAATCTAATTATCCTTTATTGACATTCATTCAACTCTCATTTTGATTTAAATGCTCTAAACATTTCGATTTTTTTTTAATAAATGCATTCAGTTAGGAGTTATAGAAAGTTACGGCAAAGCGTTAACTTTAATTTGCTATATCGGATGAGATCAGATTTCAAATAAGCATTTTATAGCCAAAACCAATTACTAGGTCGGATTTGCCCCAACACGTAAAGATAAAAAATTTGGGTTCCCTAGATCTTATATCCGATGCACTGCTAAGTTAGACTATTCATACTGATCATATATTCTTTATATATTTACTTTTTTTGGTCGGATTTGTCTGCTTTTGTTGCTTTATCTAAATAAAAGCAAATAAATTACAGCCATATACTACAAAACCATATAGTAATATTATTATTATTATTTCATATAAACGTTAAACTGTAACTGATTAATATGGTTTTTTTTTTTTTGCTTTTCCTTCCTTTTTGATATCAGCTTATACATAGCATGACATGTGACAAACGTGTCCACTTTACATCGCATGAGCAGGCACTATCCTGTCACACATGGCTGATGGAAAAGGCCAACAAACTGCCCAAATAGCTTGGACAAGAGTTGACATGGTCCAACTAACTGGCTCTCGCTAGTCTGTTCATGGTTAATTCAAGTTGTTGGCTTTATATCGATTGGTTTTCCAACTGGCTGCTTGCACCGAAAGTGTTCACACAAAACGCCCCTCAGGCCATTTAGCCCTGTACGCTACTAACCCACTATCCAACTACTCCCCGGTGCTCTGACTGCCTTGTACCATGTGTATACTATGTAAATAACAAAAGTATGTATTATATTGTATACACTACTCTACAACTACAATGGGCTAGCCCCACTTAATTAGCAAGCGGGCTTATTTATTATTCTCGCTACACAGACATATGATGCATACATTGTACATATACATGTATATAGCTAAATGTATCAAGTTTAAGTATATGGTAGTGACTACGGCAATGGCAGCCTAATGAATCACAGTTTTTGTAGTGGAAATTTTAATTTTTCATTAGTATGCAAAGCGACAACAATAAAAATAACAACAAGCAACTCATTGTGACAGCCTAAAATATATGACCTTTAAAGCAAGGCATTTTCACTATGTAGCATATACATATGTATATACACTAGACAAAACAGGAGCAACCTGATTATGTGATAAGCTAGACAAGTAATAAATAAAAGAAACTAAATTGCATTAAAATTTCAAGAAGCAGCAAGCAGCATAATGAATAATGTTCAGAGAATGCTGGACAAGTGGCTGAATCCTTCGTAAGCTGTATACACATAACAATAGAATGCATTAGTGAACAACTCCCATAATTATTTTATGGACATGGCATAAGTATGTATACGAGTAGCCTTTGCTATGCTGATATTTGTAGAGGAGCAGTTCAAGAACAATCATATTCAAAGGCTCGCAACATAGATGAAGATTAGTCTACAGCATGGCTCAATGAAGCAGTTTCATCTCGCTTTGATCAAGTTTACACATTAAGACCTTTTGAATATTATTTCTTTTCGCTCACTCCTGTTATAAATGTCCTTCTAATTAAGCTGTGCTTCCAATAATAATTTGTTGAGAGTAAAAATAAGATTTCTAGTTAAGATCGAAAAAAGCTTGTTAAGAAGTTTTGTACCTGTGCAGAAGAGAAAGGGAAATTGTTGGAAGAACGAAGAATTGTGTTGCTAACAAACTCTGTTAAAATCATTAAAAATAATTCCAAAACCTGAAAAAATCGGTCATTAATTTTCAAAGATTTGTTTTTATAAATAATAACACTAGTTTACACGAAAAATGAACCTTCGTAAAAAAGTGTTTTTTAGGGTAATTTGGGGTCGAGAAACACGAAAATGGCAACCTTTTTTTTTTCTTAAGCACCGTTTTCGAGATATTTTCGAAAAACATGTTTTGGGCACTTATTTCAGTTATTTTTCAATATCTCGTGTACAAAATTTTGTATCGACATAAAAGACGATTATATCGAAAGGTATCGATTTGCTCTTTACAGTGATATATAATTATGTACATATTAAGTCAAAATTATAGAAGTTACAAGCAACCAAAGTCGAAAATTTTTACCATTTTTCAAAATTACAAACTTTTGGATTGCGCTTTATTAACGAAAAAAAATATTTAAAAAATATATTAAGCCTTAATCTGAAAGAGAATTCTTTTACGAACATTTCGATTCGAAGATCTTCGAAATCGGATAGGAACTGTAGATGTTAAGGAACCATGAATGAAAAAACACGACTACAGCTGCATACAAATGCGTGAAGACGTAAATGAACGCAAATGAAAAACTTTGAGTGAACAATTTTTTTTTCATACAAAAGTGTGAATGAGTGAAGATTGGAACTTTCGTATATGGTTCCATAACATCTACAATTCTTACCCGATTTTAAAGATCTTAGACTCGAAATGTTCGTAAAAGAATTCTCTTTCAGTTCAAAGCTTAACATAATTTTTGAAAATTTTTTTTTGTTAATAACAAGCAAGTCGAAAATTAGTTATTTTGAAAATTGGTCGAAAATTACACTTTTTTTCGACTTTGGTTGCTTGTAACTTCTATAATTTTGACTTAATCTGTACATAATTATGTATCACTGTAAAGAGCAAATTAATACCTTTCGATCTAATTGTCTTTCATTTTGATACAAAATTTTGTTCACGAGATATTGAAAAATAACTGAAATAAGTGCCCAAAAACATGTTTTTCGAAAATATCTCGAAAACGGTGCTTAAGAAAAAAAAAAGGTTGCCATTTTCGTGTTTCTCGACCCCAAATTACCCTAAAAAACACTTTTTTATGAAGGTTCACTCGATGACCCTTAAATTTGTAAACTAGTGTAATTGAGATAGAGCTCGTTTTTTTCCGTCAGTGCTTAGAACGGTAGCTGTCTATCTGAACGTAAAAAAAAAGGTATAAAAAATTTCACATATATTTGAATACAATTAGGTATAGAGTAGTTCTTGTTAATTTCATGGAAAAAATCAATTAAATATTTTCCAAAGTAATACACTTTTATCTTAACCAAAAGGCCAAGGACGAAAAAAAGTTGTTGTTGTAATTCTTAAGAGAGTGTATTCAAAGTCGTATATTGTGTTTGAAAAACGTTTGCATTTTATTTTATTTTGCATTTAGTTTAACTCAACATTTTATGTGGAAACATTTGTCACAGGTGGCACAACACGCAATGGCATTAAAGCAGCCAGAAACCACACACACATTCTCTCTCTCACACATACACACACACACACCTATATTTATGTGCATCTGCGTTCATCTGTCAGTGTGTGTGATTGTGATTGAGTATGCCAACAGCCCACACATTTGACCAAAAAAAAAAAAAAAAATGAAGGAAGTCAGAAGAAAAAGCTGTGTAAAACATGTTGAAAGGATTAACGCACACATCATTTAACAGGAGGACTTTCACTTTGACTCTCACTCTCGCGTATAACTCATTTCTCATGCATAACCTTAATGTCTCTTGGCCAAAAAGCATCAAGAACTGGTTTTAGACTAAGTATGGTCTTAGACTTTTTGTTGCTTGGAACAGAACTGGAACATCTTCCTCAGACAGTTTTTATGCCATTTAGTTGGCTATTTTATATTTGGGGAGTACACTTTCTTTTTACTTGGCTGCATTTGAATTTTATGCTTAATTTTTTTTAATAGCCTAAAAGTTGCTTAACTTTGTGTGAACATTTTAGTAAAAATTAACAGAGATTATAAAACTTTTTTGGGTTAGTGGAAATTTTTTTTTGCCAAATAAGGCTTTGTCACAACATGCAGCTTTTATTAGCTTTGGAATGTTATATGTTAAATATAGAGGGCTGAGAAACTATAAATGCTTTTATACCTATAAAAAATTAATGCTTTAAAAAATAGTTCAAAGCGGGATAAGGATATCAGCTGAATGAAACACTACTTTCAAATAGTACCTAAAGTTTTGCCGAATTGAAAAAGAAAGAGATACGAAGTTTAAAGTAAATACAAACATTTTTTACTACTGAAAATACCGATAATAAGTCTATGGTATATTTTTCGGCTTAAACAAAGTCCACCCAAAGAGTGTTAACAATATTTTTATAAACCAATTTCGTTTACTTAATAAAGAAAGAAAATGTGTGCTTACGCCGAACGAACGGCATTGCATTGTAATTACAAGAGTTAATAATTTTCCATTTTCTCTGCACGTAATTGGCATAAAATGCATTACACCATTTTACCCCCATTGTATGCCTGCTTTTCAAGTCTGGGTAAATACAATTTTATAACCAATATAAATGACACAGATCGTTGTCGATACAAAAACCACAACGGGTATTTTATTGACTGACCGTATTACGTTGGCAGTTTTTATTTTCTGGTGACTTGCCATAAATCAACGCATTGCTAGTAAATTGCATTACCAAAATAATAAATCAATAAAAGAGGCAAAATATATATATAAAAAAATGATATTGTGGAAATAAGTAAAAAAGTTATTTTAACCAAACCAAATGGCATTATTGGCATTTGTTGGCTGTCTGTGCGTATTTATGATATAATTGAATTCATTGCCTTAAATTCATTTGGCAACAAAGTATTTCAAATCGATTTTCATTAAAAGATGCGCCACCTGCAATTTCTTTGCTCATGTCGTCATCAGCGTCGAACAAGGACATTAATATTTGTTGTTGCTGTCGCTGTCAGTTGCGTCAAACGGAAAAGCATGAAAAATTCAAGTGATTTCCAACGTCAATGGAAACAAAATAAAAATAAAAAAAAAAAATATTGCTCAAAACGTGGAGAAAAAAACGAACCGCAAAATAAAAAATGAAAATGAAGTCAAAAACGCAAGCGAAACAAGTCAGAGAGAGCAATTGCAAAAGGCAGCGACACTAAGCCACCCATACAAATGCAAACAAATACACAAAAACGCACAGACACACACACATAGAGAGAGATACCGCAAGCACGCTAGAAATCAAGAGAGAGAAAGAGAGAGAGAGAGAGAGGGAGTGAGAGACAGCCAACCGCATACATGTAAACAATGTTATCAAAAGTTTGTGTGGCAGGTTGTTGCCTTCTGCTGCCTGGCGAGGAGTGCTGGGGATCCTAGCTGGTTTTTTTTTCGCTTCTCACGTTTCTCGTTTTGTTAATTTTATTTGCATGTTTTTATGCCTTTTTATTTATTTCTTTATATGCATGGTAGGTAGTATTTGGTAGGCAGCTTGATATAAATTTTTGACAACATTGAATGAAGCGCGCTGCACGTGATTGAAACCGCCTGCTTCACACATACACACACGCACACAGTTACTTACACAGATACACAGCAGCAGCTGCGGTAACAGACACCATCAGGCAGCCCTCAACTCGACCGTACCAGACCATAGTAAAACCAACAGACTGCCAAGAGTTTTTCAACCAAATAAACTGACTGAGTATGTGCACTGAAAGAAAATGTTTTGGTAATTTACGCGCAAAAAAAAAATGAAAATTCGTAAACTTGCTTAGATAGTTTATTTTAAAAACAAATCCTCCAAAATTAAGAGTTATTAACTAGAAGAAATTAATCTTGCATTGATATTCAATATATATTAAAATTGTAATCGTTTACCGACATTAAACGGTTCGAGCTGGTAATCCTTAAACGCTATTGCTTTAACCAATAATATCGTTTGACACCAAGCTTACATATCATTGAATGAGTTTATACCTTAAGTTCAATCAGTTATCAATCGATTTCATATTCGATGTTTTTAGAACGAAAAATGCATAACTGCGATTCTTAGTTCCGAACAGTGTTGCCAGAAATTGAGAGATAAAATAAGCTGGATTTAAAAAAAAAAGGCTAAAATAAGCTAAAAATCTAAACAAATATGCTAAATAGTTATGGCTAATTTTAAAACTCTTTTAATCTGCCGAAAAAAAAATGATTTTGTCAAGAATTTTTTTCTAATTGTGTAAAATTAAAGATATTTTGTTTTTTTTTATCGCCTTGTCTGCAATCAAAAACAAAATTTTTTCGCTAATATGCTGATTCTGTTTATGAGGAATTTTAAGATTTGAGTCAAAAAAAAATCGAATTTTGTATTCAGTCCCAAAATTAATGTTTTTTTTAAAGAAAATTCCTTAGTTCCCGCACAAGATTTGGGACTTGTAAGTAGTTTTTTTTTTGTTTTTTTTTTTTATGTTAATTTTTATCAAACGAGTTGGTAGATAAACAAATGTAGCGGTATAAATCGATGGGCGTAGTGGTTATTGAGACACCTTGCTTTTTAAATATTCTAGTTTCAAAACATGAATATAAAGGTTCTAGTGCTCAGAGCCTTATAAAATGATAAAAATAGTCTGAAGCGTATGTTTATAGTACCTACAGTAAACGAAGGCTCAAAAAAGACGTCTGCTGGAAAAAAAATTCTTAATGGATGGAACTTTGAAGGATCATTAGGGACCTTGTTTTAAGTCTAAAACCGAGTTTTCGTGAAATTTTTGCATGACATTTTTTTTTCTATCAAACTTAGAGTCATTATTAAAAGGTAAACATTATTGTCAATAAAGTCTAACAAACAAGACTTAAATCAAGGCTGTAGGTTTGTTGGTTCAAGCACAATGCCGGTTTAAAGTTAAAAGTTGGAAACTATGTTTGGTGTTTTTCGAATAATTTGTAAATATCTTAAAACAGGTAGGTTTTTGGGTTTTTTTTTGAAGTACTTCAAGTTATCTACATCATGAGCTCTCCATCGCTTTCCTACGATAAACAGATTTCGAGCAATCGAACAAAAAAGTTGCTCATAAGCGTCACTTTTGTACTATGCTGCCAATGTGCGCGACATCAAAGCAAGCAATCGACAAAGCAAGCAGTCCTCTGCTTTGTCCACTGCTTTACGCTTAGCTGCATTTTCTATGTAAAAATTATGAAAATTTCAATTTCGAAATATGCAAGATATAGCTCTAACAAGCATCTAGGTAGCCGAAATATGAAGTTAGCCTTAATATATGTAACCAATAATGTCGTACATATATTTCGTTCCGATTCCCTGGTTTGAATCACAATGCAAAAAATGTGTTAAATAAAATTTAATATAAATTCTTCATACTCATATAAATAGTTATGAATAAAATAATCGTTTAAATGATTTTTTCAGTTATACTTAGAAAATTGTGCTCCAAAGAATAGCTCTAATTTGATATTTTGCAGCTGCATGTTTTCAGCGCGTTTCAGCTTTTTCTCAGTGTAGCCGTGCGTGGCTGTGTGTATGTTTATGGATGTGCTGGTTTGAAAAATAGGCAATGTGCGGAAATTTTGATTTTTCGCTTGAGTTGGCAACGTGTCGCCATCGTCGTCTTCTCTGTCGTCGTCGTCGTCGAACACAGCCGTGAGTTAGTTTTGTGTGGAGCTGATGCTGCTGCTGCTGCTGCTTCTTCTGTGGCAAGCTTGGAGAAATCAAATTAACTTGTGCATACTTTTAGGCGACATGAAAAAGGCAAAACGTTGCGACGTGCCTGAGGCCCAAAAACCAGCAGCAGCAGTGGCATTCAAATTGCTCCAATGCAAACGGAAGTCTGCATGTGTGACTATGTATGTGTGTGAGTGTGAGTGTGTGTGTGTGTAGACATATCTTTCTTTTATAACTGTAATTTTTACATTTTGTCATTAAGTCGACAAATTTGAACGTTACTCGCTGGTAATTACAAAATGAAGTGCACAAAAGTCAAGCCAAGTTGACATTGAAATGGGAACGGAAGCGTATGTGCTACAAGGATGAAGATTGGCGTCCATTAAAAGTTAATAGCCGTCAACTGAATGAATTTGTATGATATTTGAACAAGCTAAATATGTTTTTACAAGTGCTTGCGTTTTAATGGCTGAGAGGGAGAGAGTAAATAATTAGAAGTGGAAGGCAGTAAAAGACTGGCAGCATGTTTCATTGAGCAAATGCACAAGATTTAAGTTAATTCTTATATTCTTATATAAAACAAAATAGAATTGATTTATTTTTAGAGTGTAATAGTAGTGTAGTCGAAAAGTAAATTGGCTTAAAATCAAACAAGTTTCAAATGCAACGGATAGCACTTTAAATGCAAATAAATTTAAAGGTACTTAATTTAAATACTATTATCTTTTGATTGAAAATATTCTTTGTATCTGTTTTCTAAAAACATTTATAAGTCTTTAAGTGTCAGTCTTAACTATTTACTCCTATCAACTTAGGGACGTACCAAAGTAACAAAGAATTAATTAATTATAGTAATAATTAAAAATAAATTCTTAACACCCAGATCTTTGAGATCAAGAAGAGCTAGAAACACCATTGTCACACCAAAGCTTTACAAAAACAACTCAGTTGAAATAAATCATCATCAATATAAAATCATCTTCTTCATAAACCATCACCATAAACTGTTCCTTCTGAAAAAATTCAGAAAAATCATTTTGAAATGACTTATTGAACTATATCCAATACATTTAATTTATTATATTAACCCACGTAAACCTTACAAACATACTATTTTTATATACTAACACTTTATCCCCCTCGCTGCCCTTGCAAAACCTAATTTTCTAAAGTTCCAGTACCACAGTGTGTTAGCCCCAGAACTTTTAAATGTTTTGCTTTTATAAACAGCTCAACATTTATGACGCATAAATCAATCTCAACAAAACATGGTATATCAAATATTTATCATCCATTATCTCGAAGCAGAGATGAGGGCATAGTATGCGCACAAAAGTATGCAACTGGTTGCCAATTTGGCAACATAATCAAACAAAAGGCTAAAAGGCAAATCGAATAAACAAAATAAATGCGCTAAATGACAAGAGCGCGATAAAAAAAGGCAAATACACACACATTCACACACACTGCTACATATGTTTTGATACTTGAACGCAATGTGCAAACAAATTAAAAATTAGTCGTAAAAAAATAATCAAATTGTGGTAAGAACAACAGTAACAACAACACTTACGCCATTTTGTTGGTAAGCCACAACAAGCGACATTAAATTGATAAAAGACATAACTGAACAATTTCGTGTATGAGCCTGCATGTATGGACACGCTTAAAAGGCGATAAAGCGCAAGCCGACAATGCCAATGCCAAAGCCAATGACAAGGGAAGCTGACTATGAAAATGGCGCTGGTAGTGGAAATGGTCACAATTCTGGGCTATGGGAATGGCCTAAAGCGGCTTATATGGTCGCATTTGCGTGGCTTGTAAGAGGCCCAGCTGGCCAGGGCATTCAACTTGGCATTTGTTGCTGTTGTTGGTTAGGCATTAAAAGAAACTTCCAAGTCATTAACCCGTTTATGACGCTCAACTTGGCTAAGACGAGCTAGCCGGCTTTATAGCAACAACAAGCAGTGTATAAGGCCGCCAATAAAGCGGCAATAAAATGCCCCTGCCACACACGCACAACACACTCAAACAGAATCACACACTTTTACCAACACATACACGTTTAAGCCTATGGATACATAAAGCATTTAACGGCTCATTTATTGCAAAATGGACGCCCTTTTGGTAGCAAGCGCGGTTGCAAGTGGCGTAAAATGTTATTAAAAAAAATTGAGGCAATTCGCTGCAATGGCCAAGCACGCACACATTATGTGTTTAATCTTTGATCCGAAAGGCTAAATGACGTAAGAGTGTCATGAAAACAGCAAAAACAACAACAACCAGAAAACAACGAAATTGACAATTACATTGAGAGGAAAATTAAAACAAACAACTTGAAAGCTTTAGTTGGTTCATGCGACCAACAAAATCGAGACTTTATAAGTCTAATCTTTATTAATGAAATTTTCAGGTGTTTTCAATCTTCTTTTATTCCTTTAACACCTTGAGGAGCATAGGGCCTCGACTGAGTTTTCAATAACAAATAAATATAAATAAATATCTTGCAAGCTCCCTTGTGGGGTTAATGTAAGCTTCAAATTTGACAGTGCTTGGTTGCGCAGTTTCTATTGGAGATAAGACCGCCATTATCTTCGAACTCGTACAATACTTAGGCCATATTTTTTACCGAGAGGCTTGCTCGATTACTTACTAATTTTAAAAATATATGCATATGCTTAACTTTTAGCTTAGTTCTTTAAGGCAGGGTGCTTTTGTTACATTTTCTAGCGAGAATTACAATCAACCATATTTTTTTATTTTATCTATTATATAAATTTTTTCATTAACATTTGTTTACTAACAAATTTCAATAAGCACTTCAACCAACAAGCAGTTTCACGCAAACCCAAGCAGCGCACTGCTTATAGCCGCACTGCTTTCTGTATGAACGCCTAGACCTAAGAGATGGTAAGAGCCAGCAACTTAACTTTAAGATAAGATCCTTTATTCTCCAACGGGAGACAAGTTTATTTTAATTTTTCGATATCAGGGTTATATTATATAGCTCCCATAGGGGTGTTTCTGAGGACCTCGAAAAAACCAAAAGTTTTAGATGGATAATTCGCTTGTTTATGAAGATATCGTAACCTAATTTTTTTAAGAGTTCCCAAGCATCACCTGTTATGCGAGTAAAGTCAAAATCAAGTTAAGATCAAACATAATCTCAAATTAAAACCCTTCCTATACATAGGTCTTCGATCTGATTTTAGTCGCGCCTGGCTAGACTGTATCTGAAATCCTGGCAGCTAGTATAACCAAACCCTTTATATACTCTAACACTATAACAATAGCTATTTTGTTCTTTGCTTATGTAAACGTCAACATACTTATGTATTACATATGCATATGGTCTTTTGATTTGTTTTATGCGCAATCTAGACAAAAAAGAGAAAAAAAAGTCTAAGGAGGAAAAAAAACTTTATGGTTGATGTGGCTTGTCTGTTATGCCTATGGCCATAATGATGATGACTGCTACTGAGCCTCAGGCAATGGCTTTGGCTTTGTTAGCCACACGCACATATACACACAGACTTATATGGCTTATACAGTCGTACGCATATTATGCTAATATTATCCCTTGATAGTGTTTGTGGGTTAAGGACAGTTTTATGTATGCAAGCACACATACACAGATACACACTAACACAAATTTACTGTCACAGTTACCAACGACACACGCAACCCTCTCACACGCATATCCTTATTTCTTTGTGTATCTTTGAGTGTGTATCTGTGTGTGTGAGCATGCGTGCATGTTAAATAAGCGTAATGCCACTATTATTGGATATATTACAAACAAAATGAAATTGCACCCAACATCATATATGGTACGGTGTAGAAAGGACCTTATGCTTTTGACATGCGACATAACATTCTATTTTGGTACACATTGTTTCCACATACTGCATGTTTCTGACTTTAAAGCCAAACATGTACTAATGGGATTAAGTCCTTATACGTTGTTTGTCCGCTAACCAGAGACTGTTCGTTAACTTAATCAATGGCAAGTCAAAGCAAACTAAAATTAATTATATGGTTAGTTGGAGGCATTAAACAGGCAAAAATGTCAAATTTTGCTTTGATGAAGGATTAAACTAATATTATGGGTTCACACATCCGGTAGCTATCTAAATTTCGCTTCATTAAAATAAGTTATTGATACTATTTTGACACCTTCTTTAAAGGTTGCTGATTATTATTGACTTTTAAATTGAATTTTGGCGCAATTATTATAAATTAATTTCATTTTAGCACAGCTATCTATTACTTCACCAGGGAACCATTTTGGGGCAAATCCGACATCTTAATGGTGGGGACAACCAGACGTCCGGCTCTGACCAGAAATACGGCAGCAAGCTATTTGGATAGCAAATCATATGTCTGATTAGTTTTTAAGCTTTTCAACCCAACCATCCTTTATTGACATTCATTCAACTTTCATTTAGATTTATATGTTCAAGGCATTACGATTTTTTTAAATAAATACATTCAGTTTTGTAAAACAATAACATGCTATTTTGATTTGTAATCGAAAAACCATTAAATTTAGATCATATCTGTGCTAAATCAGGCAAAAAATAGGCGGTCGGGCTTACCCCACCATTTTTGAAAATGACACACTTGTCCAGATTGAATAAAAAGCTTAAGACGTAAACTTCTTCGCCAGATATCAAAACGTTTCCACATACTTGGGAATCTAAAATCTCGCGTATTTAATAAAATTTTACAGGTAACGAAGTTATTTTTCTAATACCCTACTTTGTATACAGAGTTATTAAAAAAATAACATAATGTTTAAATAGATTAATTTTTAAGAACTTCAAAATATAAGAACTTCAAAATATAGCATCAAGCGCAACGAACATATTATATTAATATATATAACGTTTCTACTAAACATATAATTTATTTAAACTAGCAAACTTTTTTGCATGTTCTTTTAAGTACCAGCCATAACTCAAAAAAATATAAAAAAATTATAAAAGTATTCTTTTAAATACCTTTCAAAAAATTAAGTTTAAATGTTGTAGATAAGTTAATCTGGCTGCAGCATCAGTAAGTTATATTTTATGTACGCAACTTACTTTAGCCAAATATGTTTTGGTTTGTGCTCTGCTCCTAACTTGAAATGGTAATGTCCAAAAACTCCAACCACAAAGTATGCACAGACAATTTTATTCAGCTGGCTCATCTGTGTGGCTTTATGCTTGTACCCAAATCAGGCATCGATTTTTTTTTTTATTTTTTTTGGAATGGAGGGCACACCCACAAGACCCTAAAGCAGCATACAAAAGTTTAAACTTAACACAACAAAAACAACAACAACAATGGAATGAGGAAACAAGTATATGTTAGTGGTAAGTGGGTTGGGACTGCCAACTTAGTGCACTCAATGTACGTACGTGCATATATATATAGTATAAAGGTAGCATATAAAGAGTGTCTAGTGACGTAGCTAGAATAGTTTGGAAATGTTTGCCACCTTGGCCCCGCTTGGCCTAGCACTTCGATTTGTGTTATAGCAAATTTATTACACATATTTCTACGCACATAAACACACATACGGCTCGTATGCCCACATACATAAGCACGTTCAGGGATTTAATGTGAATTATCGATTTACATGCACGACAACGAAACGTTAACGACTCCACATCCATCGGTTTGCAGTAAGTATTGGTAATACCAACCAGCACTTTTGCACTGACAGCTCTGAAAATGAATGTGCTCAGAGGCCAAGCATAGCAAATGTACGCAAAATGTTCCAAGCGGGCCAAAACTTTCGACTATTACATTATGGAGACATCAAGCACACAATCGGGACTCATATATATATTGGGGGTATCTATCATAGACCCACATGCACAGACACACACACACGAATACTCATGCCCATAAATTTTGTTCACCTCAGGCATTTAAATACTTAAATTGCGCATACGCAACGTTGCGCAACAATGAAGTACATTGCTTATAACTTGGCTACGATTATGCTTATAATTTGAGCTAGGCCAAGAAGCTAACAATGAAAAAATAAAAAGCACAAGTTGTGGCAGCAACAAGAGCAACAACTATAGACTGACAACAACAACAACAAACAACAACAAATTGCCTTAACAACATAAAGAAAAAACGTAAAAAATTCAAGTATAAATCATAATTTAGCCAAATCTCTGGAGATGAGCCTTCAACATGACCTGGCCCTTCGTTTGTGCACTTTTGTATTAAAATACACTTTAGTTATGAGTAGGTCATATCAGTTCGCAACAAACATTGCATTATGTCCCCTAAGCTGCAAATACTGAACTTGTTAAACATACCAGTTATATGGGTTTTCCAATAAGAGGTGTTATTTTGGTATTCAAAGAAAAATGCCATTTTGTGCGGTTGATGATCTGATGTTTATTTCATAATAAAGAGGAAGGTATGCCGTTAATAATGAAAAACAGCTTCAGCCAAATGGCCACCACGACCACGCCTACAGGACCATATACTTTTCATGAAATTTTCCATAACCAAAATCGCAAAGTGACTGCCCTATGTCCTCGATAGGTCCAATGACACCGCCGGCCCATAAACCGCACCAAACAGTCACACGTTGAGAATGGAGAGGCTTCTCAACAATAACTCTTGGGTTTTCCGAGCCCCTGATGCGACAATTTTGCTTGTTGACGTAGCCACCGCAAATGGGCCTCATCAGTCAAGATGATTTTTCGATGGAAGATTTTCATAATTTTTGTAGTGAATTTTAGTAATTTCAATGCGTTGTTGAAGCGTGTATCGTTCCATTTTAAGTAATGGCGTAGTTTCTACTTGTCAAATGTCAAAGAATAAAAGCTTCAAAAGTGACAGCTACCGGAATACCGGGTGGCTCAAAATAACACCTCTTGTTGGAAAACCCTATATCTAGTTTTTAAAAGAAAAACAAAGCTAATCTAATTTTTACATTTTAAAATCAATTAAAGAACTCTTACTTTGAAAAAAATATTTATTTGTTATTCATGTACTTCGAAGTCAAATACCGAGAGAAACGTCGATAAAAAGACTTCGAAGTAGGCATTATTGTTCTAAAAAAGGAATTTTTTAAGCTCTAAAAAAATTTGTTTTAATTAAAGACAATAATGCTGAGTAAGTATTAATACCTAATAATGAAAATATTTCTCCCTCATTTTTGTGTGTTGTTTAGTATTTAAAAAAAAAAAAATGATGATCCAAATATCCGGCTTAAAAGCAAAACATAACTTATTTTTAGCTATGATCTCAATTAAATAAATACAACATTATTTCAACATCTTGTATGAATGTGACTTCCAAATAAAAATTATTAATGCAAACAGAAAATTTTCTCAAAAAAAGTTTTTTAGCTAGTAACATCTTTTGGAAATTCAGTTGTATAAAGAGTCCCTAAAGCTATTCTAAAAAAAACACGACCAAAAACTAGGTCCTTAAGATTTCCATTAGCGATACAATTATTTTTTCTCTATTTAAACAATAGTTTAAATAAGCGTATCTCGACCAAAAATGTTAAGATTTATGTTGCTCTCTGCTTTCTAAGAGTATAAAAATTTCGGCAACCAAATTAGCATTCCTTTTTGATTTTGTGCTGCTACTTTGCAGGTATTATCCCTCAAAGTAAAATACAATGCAAGCCAGCCAAAGTATGCCCCTAAGTATATTAGTTTGTATGTCTGTGTTTGTATCTGTGTGTGTTTGGCTGTGTATAAGATTCTTAGACAGCTTTCAATCTATGCGCTTCGTCGCTTTTCATCTACTTCAAATGATTTGATTTTGCTTCAAGTTCAATTTATTTTTTGGCGCATAAAAATGTATATAGCAAGCAAATATCTAGCGCTTTTTCGCTCAATGCAAATGTATTGTACATATATAAATATATGTATGCATATAAATATTATTTACAGCTGTGTGTAGTCGTGTGTGTGTGGTGCAAAGCCAACTTATTTGACTACTTTACTACCGTCAGCCACATAAATTTGCTCGCACACGCTGTGATTGGGTGTGTGCGCGTATAAGCATTTGTATGTGCACGTGCGTGGGTGTATGTTGGTGTGTTGCATGCAACATGAAAAATTGCTTATAAATCATGTGGCAAACGCCTCATTCCCCTCAACATATCAAGCATACGCAATGTATTTTGATTTACCGCTTACCGTTTACTTTTTGCCATGTTCAAAAATCTGCATTAAATATTTACACATACACGCGCTAACGCACCCTCACATACGCGCACACTAATATTCACACACTTAACGACACACACACACACACACACACACAGCAGTAGATGAAATTATTATAAAATAAAATGTTGCCTGCTGTGCGGCACAAGAGCAAAACTATTTTCCTAACATGTCACACAAATTGCTTTGTCATTGTGTTTGTGTGTGTGGGTGTGTGAGCCAATGGCAATTATCAAAGTGAGTGTGCATACACTGAGAAAAACAGCTGATCAATTTATATCACATAGTTTATAAGGGGTGCCACAGAGAAGTATTTTTCATAAAATTCTTTTCAGTTTCAATTCTCGGTGCCACAGAAACATCTTCGAGACGGTTTTAAAATTTTTTCAAAATGTGCTCCAGATTTGATCAAATTCAACAATAAGCCAATTTCTGAGCGACCTGTATCTCTATATTGCAATTAATCAAATGTTTAAACTCATGATTTTAATTTTTACAAAATCTCTATTAAAATCTTTAGCAAATATGCTATTCTGTGTCAACGTGCATAGTCATCTCAAGCTAAGGAGTTGCCACCTAGTTGTGGGACTAAATAATAACGTTTCAGAGTATTTGATCAATTTAATATTAATAGATTTTTTTGTTGTTAAATTAAAGTTAAAAAAAAATATAACTTAAGTTAACTTATGGAATAATGACGAATTTAGTGCACAATTGCATAAATAAGTGTTGCTATACTTTTTCACATAAGGTGGCAACGTGCTGTATGTTAGCAATGAATGCTAATGTCAATAGTTAAGCATGTTATTTAAAATTAAATGAAATAGCAGTTTGATGAGAAAAAGGCAAAACAGCATTTTGGAAGACATTTTTAAAATCAAAAGACAAACTAAAATTAATTGCAAACAAATGCATTTTGCCATTCACAATGCTACCGACAGCTGATGACAACTAGTGGCTAGTAGGGTTGTCGATTAAATTCATTTGTTGGGTGGGATAAATATTCAAACTTATTTATTAGAAATTGTAAGAGTAACGTGACAAAATATGCTACAAGTTTGAGACTAATCCAAAAATAAATTAACTTTCTTAAAACACTCTTAAAAATCATGTAATTAAATAAGTGTCTACATGTACTAAAAATTATTTTTGAATAGTAGCAACTCTTAACTGTCATTTTCGAAAAGCGTTTACAATGCGAAAAATTAAATCTCTGAGATTTCTGTGGTAACTACGGTTTTATTAGAGATTTGGTTCCAAACTGTATCCAAAATCTCTAGAGATTTCTGTAGCACTCCATTTTACATTTTAACATTTTTTTACATTTTTTTACATTTTTTTAAATATGCTTAGGAAATTATTTCAAACGTATTTCGGAATTCCAGAGAAATATTTTTCAATGGAATTTGATTTTTTTAACCGAATGAATTTTTATACCCTGTACCGTATGGTAAAAAGGATATATTGTGTTTGTGCAAGCCGAAAATGTATGTACAGAAGGAGACGTCGGAGATCCCCCAAAGTTACCTAAAGTATGATCAGAGTGACTAGAAAAGTCGATATACCCATGTCCGTCTGACCGTCTGTCCGTCTGTCCGTATGAACGCCTAGATCTTAGAGATGGTAAGAGCTAGAGCAACCAAATTTTCAGATTAGATCCCTTATAGAATCCATAGGAGACAAGTTTATTTTATTTTTTTGATATAGGGGTGTTTCAGAGGACCTCGAAAAAAACCAAAAGTTTTAGATGGGTAATTCGTTTGTTTATGAAGATATCATAACCAAATTTGGCAGTCGGAAGTTTTTTAGAGACCCCCAGCACTGTACCAAATTTTATCAAAATCGGTTGACTATATCATATAGCTCCCATAGGCCCAATCGGTCAAAAAAACGTTTTTTGTACAAAATTCGTTGTGTTACGTTTGTTTATGAAGTTATCGTTACCAAATTTGGCACACGGAAGTTTTTTAGAGTTCCCAAGCACTGTCACAAATGTGATCAAAATCGGTTGACTAAATCATATACTCCCCATAGGACCGATCGGTCAAAAAAATTGTTTGGTGCAAAATTTGACTGATTTCTGTTGGTTTATGAAAATATCGTAGCCAAATTTGCCGAATAAAATATCTCTTGGAGTTCTTAGCAATATGTCGGACTTAATTGCAATGTGGTGGTACAGGGTATCCCAAAGTTGTCTGCGCTCGACTTTAACGTACGCCATCTTTTTCTTCTGTGATAGATAAGTTTTAAGGTGCGACGCAATTAGAGATAAAATTTTGGATTTGCATTTTATATTTTGTTTAAGCCTAATATCATTTATTTGCATTTATTGACTCGTAAAAAGTCTTGATTAGGACCTGGTTTGAAAAGTCGGAATACCCCTTTTATTTTTAAGCATATTGTATGATATTTTTGTTTCAAAATTAAAATTTGTGTTTTTCATATAAAATCAACACACAATTATTTATGGTTTCATTATATTTGAATAAATTCAAAAATATCCGTAAAATTCAACAAAACTACGAGTTTTGAGTTTATCTAAAGAACTCTGCCTAAAAGCATTATTTGAAAAAAAAATTACAAGAAATTTCCTGTTGATTTATATATAAAAATAAACACGTTCGATATTGAAAAAAATCTCCTGTATCTTTTCCACTTTCCTTTTTTAAAGTAAACACACATTCATATTGTAATTGAGAAAAACTTCAACCCAAATGCATAAATAGCAGGAACCCTCGAAGTTGCCAAAATCAACAAAGTGATGTGGAAGCTTCGCAGCATTTTTAAAGTCCTTTCATCAACGGCTCCGTTTGATTTTGTACCACATCCGCATAAAATATTTACGCTAAATAAGCGTTCATGCGTTACTCTTTTTTTTTTTGAGTGTATATGGGTGCCAACATTTGCCATGCAATGCCAAACAAAGCCAGGCCCGATCCCTTCATGCAAAGATTCAGATTTATCCTGTGTTGATTGGTGCCAGCATTGCAGTGCGCCTAGGGCTCAGCTCTTTATGCTGCTCTTATTATACTTTTTTTGGGTAAAACTCTTTCGTCTTTTTCTAGCGCTTTTCAACACTGGCGCGACAGTGCTTTGTATGTGTGCACATGTCAGAACATTTAAGATTTATATGTATTTTTATTCGACGGTCTTTTTCACTTTGTGCAACTTTTCCTAGGTCATATTGTAGTTTTAGTTGTTGCCGTGCGGCCATTTTGCATATTTGATAGTAACTGCCGCGCCGCCCCGTTACTTTTTCTTCTATTTTTTTTTTGGTGCACAATTTAAATACGATTTAACGGTTTGCTGCGTTTATCGCATACAGTTAAAATTCGACAAAGTGAAAACAGCATAGATCGGGTAATATTTTCGCTTTACATAGAAAAAAAAAGTTTTTTCTCCGTCCAACATTTATTTTTTTCAAAAGAATTCCAAAGTCTTTTTTTCAAATGAAAACTGCACCAAAATTTCTAAAAGATCTTATGAAATCATTTTTTGTATAATAATCTGAAAATTCATTCAAGCGAATTTGGACTGTAATGTCATGCTATGAAAAACTACTAATATTTTTATTATTTCTTGCGTTAGTTTTCATTTATTTTTGGTAACTGGCTAAGCCAGGGAATTTGTGCTAAACAAAAAGTGCAGAGTTTGGCTGGCATTCAGTAGTTAACAATTTAAAGCAAGTATACGACATGTTGGTTTTCAGCTGGCAGCCCACACACGCGAGCATTTATTCACACACATTTTACACAACTAAGCTCTCAACTTCTCTCGCTGGCTTTTCAACTCCCCTGTGATACACACAGTGCATTTTAGAATTAAAGCCAACGTAATAATAAAAAGAATACTAGAGCATCAAATAAATTAACAAAAAAAAAACGCGCTAAAAACTTGGCCATATGACCTTTTTTGTGATTGTTACCTTGGCCGCCGTGCCTTATACG
This sequence comes from Chymomyza costata, assembly GCA_018150985.1. Lineage (NCBI taxonomy): Eukaryota > Metazoa > Arthropoda > Insecta > Diptera > Drosophilidae > Chymomyza > Chymomyza costata. The sequence continues at coordinate 38,946 of JAECWU010000092.1, read as the reverse complement.
AGTACGAGCTTGTGCCTCTTGCCTTGTGCAACACGGTACGTATGAGTGATGCGGGCATTTTAAATTATGCAAAAGTATTTTTGCTTCGTTCTACGTGGCGTTTGTTGTTTTTGCTGTTGCTGTTGCTATTGTTGTTGTTAGTCAGTGTCAAGGCGCAGGTGGGCTGGCCCAGAGCCATATGTAACTGTGTGTGAGTGTGTGTATCTGTGTGTATTTAAACTGAGCAAGCAAATTTTCCGCACAATAAAATTGTTCACACTTTTTATGCATAGTGTGGGTTGCCTGGCAATGGCAGCAGGCTTTATATCAAGCTTGCCACACACACACACACACACACACACATTTGTATAAGTATATGTCTGTACGTGTGCGTGTGTGTGATATGTTACTAGAAAATTTCGCTAGGGAATGCCAGTTTAAGCTGACAGCATTGGCATGTAAGCCAAGTACTCGCTTTCTTTTATGTGTGTGTATTTGTGCAGCTTGTGGCATATGTTTTATGCAACATGTACATGCTAAAAACACACACATATATATGTACAGAGTAACATATACATACATAAATTAACAATCAACACAGGGCTAAAAACAAAAAGCCTTAGCTACAAAATTTTGATGAGCATGTCAGGCCAAAAGCTTTCATTAAAACTTTTTAATCATATTTCTCTCATATAAGACAGCAAATTTTCATGAAAATATAGCTAACGAGCTGTCATCTATCCAATAAAGTTTATATGGCTTTTGGCTAACTAATGACGCATATAATATAATATAATAAGCCTGATCGAACACTATAAACGTTGGCTAATAGAGTTTTAACGCTTTAAAGTTTTCTCATTTGCAAATTGTTAGGATGAGGAACTTGTTAAAATTCATATGTCAAGATTTTTTGAGTTTGTTCAACAAATTTTAGTAAGTTAATAAAAGTGTTAACGTTTAAGCTTTAGATAATTTAATCCAGTTGCAAAGATAAATATCTAACTCTGTAAATGTAAATACTAGCTAGCTTTAAGCAAAAGATATAAATTATATAAGTAAAGCAAATAACTAACTAACTAACTAACTAAATAATTTAATGGAAAATGATGAATGAATATTTTCTTGTTAAACTTTGAATTATACAAGAGTTGCCAGATCATTAAATTTTAGCAGCATCGTAAGTACAGCTTTAATTTTTTTTTTCAGTCACTTTAAAGATTTATTTTAGAAACGAATGGAATGGAACACCAAACCACTTGGTGCGTTTATTTTGAAAGTTATTTATCTGAATCTCATGGAGCAGTTTTCTCCGTAGACAAGCCATGACATGCTCTATATACAGATGAATTTCAAAATTTTTGTTTTCTTCTTGAAGAAAGTAAGATAATTTAATTATTTAATCTTGGATGCCCAGAAGACTTGCTTGCGTTGGCTCCCATATAACTTCTCACGCCATCCACTTTGGCTCAGAGTGAGCTGCTTTAAAACTCAGAACTGAAAGTATAATCTAGAACACAGTCTTCCTGAAGAGTGAAGATTGGAAGCCAGAAACTCCCATCCGAGAGAAAAAGCTTACAGCTTCAACCAAAGAAGCCACAGCAGAGTGCGTTTTCGCGGTAGACCTAGCGACGCAGCTTTCATTCTATTTTCCTAACGTAGCCTTTTTCAAGCCGATGTATACACTGTTTTGCAAGAGACGACCTGGCTTTGTCAATGCAAGCTTGTCGACAGCGCTCAATAACCGTCTTTAGGGCACCTGATCACTGTGGTATACCCGGTAATGAGCAGAGTAGTGGCTCTTACTGTTAAGAATATAAAAGGGCCTCTTCGCCATGTGAATAAGCACAGTGAAAAGCAAAACTTAGGCAGAACCTGGCCCTATTATCGACGTCTCACGAATGAGAGCGCCAAGCAGCTATCCCAAGCAGAAACAGGCACTTTTTTTCGAATTCTCTGATTTCATGACCGATATATAGGGTGAGGCCGACGTCACGAAAAATTAGACAGTGAGACAAATCCGACCTCTAAATGTTGGGGCCTATCAAATGTCCAGCTCGAACCAAAAATTTGAACTGCAAATCAAATAACTCTAGTTACTTAGCTATACAATCCAATCATCCTTTATGGACATTCATTCTACTTTTATTTCTAGTTATATTGTACTTATGTACAATACATACATATACAGTTTGGTAAGACAATAAGATGCTCTTTTGATTTAAAATCGAAAAACCATTAAATTTAGATCATATCTGTGCTAATTATGCAAAAAATAGGCGGTCGGGCTTACCCCACATTTTTTGAAAATGACAAATAATGACTTTTTTGAGAAATGGTCATATAAAACTTTTTATTTATATACAAAATTTACAAAGTCTATAGCCGCTAGACAAATTTGTATTATCTTTCAACTCACAACTAGCAACCCAATTTTTTAAATCTCACAACAAATTCTATTATTTGAATAAATATTGTTGGTCATACATTGCACTTTGTAGCATTATAAAGTATATCCGCCTGTTTGTATCTTTGACTATGTTTGTTTAGAGATTCACTTGGCATCCTTGATGCGACCAAGTATGCAACATAATATGACAACGTCAGGTTAATGCGCTCAACTCACATAGAAATTTTCTATGGCATTAAAATGCTATGCCACTCAAGACATTTCCTTTACTAACTGACTGGCATTTTATGCCATAAATGTCAGCACATCCTTGCAACTGCATTGTGGCAGGTGGCAGCAACAGCTCGCAACTGGCTCAATGCCTGAATGTCTGTTTCTAAAACGCCAAACCTGCATCCTCCCACCACCACTTGCATTTCTAAGGGTCTGCCAGTCGACTAACTGTCTCATCATCTGTCGCGCTGTCTGACTGTCTGGCAACGCTGCGTCTTGAGTTGAATACGAGCGCCAAGGCTTGACATTGGCAACAATAATGCATTACATTTGCACAGCTTTGGCAGCACTTTTAGTTCTGCTGCTTCAAATTGTTTTTGTTGTTGAAGATTTTTATGCTACTTTGATTTTGAATAGATGTAGCAATTTAAGTAGTCTTCAGATATTTTTCTTAAAGGTTAAATTTGCTGAAAAACAAGCTCAAGGGCTTAAAGATGGAAAATGCTTAAAGCAGCATATAAGCGTAATTTAAATTTGATTTGGTTGGAAAAGTACATAACTAAGCACTGTAATTTTTCCCTTGGCAATGCACTTTAATATTTTTAAAAGTTGATTGCTTCCATTTTTATGAATGGATGTTTGAATAAAAATTTGTAAAGCACTGAAATACGCAAGTAACGCGATTACTAGAAAATACATTTATGTATATAGTATTGAAAAAAATATTTAATAAAGTTGTCAAGGTTCAGCATATTTATATAAAATAAAAAAAAATAAATAATTATCAAATTGTGATTGTGGTATATGACTCTCTTAAATTTGTCCTTCCCTTTTTTTTTTTGTTTGATGTGACTAAAAGCTTCGCAAATTGATTATGCTCATAATATAAAAAAAACTTTTTTTCCATACTTTTTGTGGCCGTCGCCAAATATTGATAAAGCATATAAAATGTAATGTAAAAAACGTTGTTCTTAGTTTAAGGTAATAGATATAAGCATAGTAAAAAAATGACGAGTAAAATTTGGACATACAAAAGATTTCTGTACGCCGTATGGTCGATCCTGAGAATTTTTCTTATAGTAGTTATAAGTAGCGTCTACGAAATTTTCCAAAATATTCGTTAATCCAATATGTCTCACTGACATCACTTAATTTTAAAGGGTGTTTTTTTAACAGCAACCTCGGATTTTCGAAATTCGACAAATTTAAATTTCATTTTATTTAGTAAGCACTAACAATACATTATGGTAAGATTTACACCACAACAACGTCTTCAAAGCTTCGAGATTTACAATCAAAATCAGTGTTCTGTTGTAATAACTTGTATGTAGCGCTTTTCGTACAATTTATGGACCGAATAATCGTCCATAAGAACTTGCTATTTGTCGTGCTCTTGATAATGTACGAACTCATTTGATATTCCACGATGTCTGACCACCAATCAGAATGAGAACAGCACGGTCCGAAGAAAATATCCCTGTTGTAGAGGCCAGTGTAGAGTTAAATCCAAATTTATCGATTCGCAACGTGTTACCGTCAATGGTGATCGATACAGAGCGATGATCAACGAATATTTGTTTTCAAATTTACGTGACAGTAGTTCTGGTTTCAACAGAATGGTGCTACGTGCCATACGGTGACCGCAACCATTGATTTACTGAAAACTCAATTCGGTGAGAAAGTTGCTTCAAAAAATGCGCCCAGCAACTGACCGCCGCGGTCGTGTGATTTGAACCCTTTAGATTATTTTCTTTGGGGACACGTCAAGTCGTTGGTTTATGTAGACAAGCCAGCAACAATTAACAACTTGGAAACCAACATTACTGAAATACGGCCCCAAATGCACGATAGTGTGGTCAAAAATTGCACCCACTTTGTAACTCGTAGTCGTGGTGGTCCCATGCCAGAGATCTTTTTTAAATATTAAATTATACGAAATTATCTAATAAAACCATATTTGGGGTTATTACATTAATTTTTCTAAGTTTTATTTAAGTTTGAAATCTGGACGCGCTTAAAAAAACACCCTTTGTTATAAACGCTAGTCAATAATTTTATTTCTTAGCACTATATTTGGACATCTAATCCTTAAACTCAAAATAAAAAAGCACCCTTTTACAAATTCTCATAACATTGCAAACTTTTATGAAGGTTGAGTGTAATCTCTGACGTCTTTATTGTAAAATAAAAAAAATTTCAAAAACGTTACTTGCAAAAATTAATCTTAAAGCTTTATAAAAAAAAAAAAAAAAAATAGTAGCAGAAAAGTAAAATTAAATTCTGGAAAAAAATGTCTTATATTAAACACAGCCAGGACAATTTGGGTCGAATGTCGTTCACTTTTGTTTTATCTCGATTTGAAATATTTTTGTCAAACCTGACTCAATCTCATTCAATCGGTAAAGTGTGATCTTAATTGTATAAATGTTTTGGTATTTTTGGTATATTAGTAGGGATAAACTGATTTTTTATCAAAAAATGAAAAAATTTTGATTTGTCATACATTCATACAAAATTATATATTACGACGCCATAGATTACACTAGTTCACACGAAAAATGAACCTTCGTAAAAAGGTGTTTTTCGGGTAATTTGGGGTCGAGAAACACGAAAATGGCAACCTTTTTTTTTCTTAAGCACCGTTTTCGAGATATTTTCGAAAAACATGGTTTTGGGCACTTATTTCAGTTATTCGTCAATATCTCGTGAACAAAATCTTGTATCGATATAAAAGATGATTAGATCGAAAGGTATTAAAAATATAGAAGTTACAAGCAACCAAAGTCGGAAAAAGTGTAATTTTCGACCATTTTTTTAAATTTCAAATTTTTTTATTTGATTTTTAGTAACGAAAAAAAATTCTCTTTCAGTTTAAAGCTTAACATAATTTTAAAAACTTTTTTTCGTTAGTAAAAATCAAATCAAAAATTTGAAATTTTAAAAAATGCTCGAAAATTACACTTTTTCCGACTTTGGTTGCTTGTAACTTCTATATTTTTTATTTAACCTGCACATAATTATATATTACTGTAAATAGCACATCAATACCTTTCGATCTAATTGTCTAGCGGTCTCCGGGGACACAGTTTAGCGACTCTAGAGGAGATTCAAGCCGCTTCGAAGAGAAAGCTGAAGGCCATCCCGAAAATCGATTTTAACAATTGTTTTGAAGATTAGAAGTGCATTTATCAGGGGGGGAAAGTAATCACTTTGAAGGCGATACAATTGATTTGGACGAATAAATAAAGATTTTTTTAAATAAATAAAATGTCACCTTATTTTTTGGTCACAGTAGTACCTTTCGAAGTGTTATACAATATTATTTGTCCTTGTTATTTTACAAATAAAAATGGTGCGGTAGTAACCATAAAATTAAAAAAAAAATTTCGAAAAAATAAAAAAAGGGGATGGTATTAGAAGGGTAGTGGGTTTTGGGACTACGGGAGATTAGCGTTCTTCTGATAGCTACAAGCACTTAGATAATTTCGGGTATGAGTCGTTTTCAGGGATGCTTATACTGAAGCGCCAATTTTCTACCTGCAATAAATTTTCTGATTATTATTTCTTTGTCAAGACGAGCCGTCTTTCGTTCTAAATACTATTTTTTTTAACACATAATGTATGGCTTGGGTTAATTCTTAATTGCATCGATATCACGATAGACATACCGATAGAGATACCGATGCACAAAGCATATGCAATGATCGGCGCTAAAAACATATAGTCGACTTGAAAAGCTGCAAAAGCAGCATTTCTTCAATTTGCTTTAAATATTATACATATTATTAATGTTATTAAGCTTAAATTAAAAATTGTTAAAAGTTAAAAGTAACAATAAATATACATCGAAAAAGTTTTTAATGTGAGCCAAAAACGATGAATATATTTTTTCACAAAAACATTTCAAAGTTACTAAATAACTTTTCAAGTTTCTGAAACACTGATTATACCTTGTCAAATTTTAAGTTCTAGTTTTAAAAAACTTTGAAGCTATCTCCAAAAAGCGAAACAGAAACAAAAACAACTGCAGCTTCTCAACGTTATATTTATAGTCGAGTGAATAATAATCGACTGATATTAAAAAATGACTTTAAAAATTGACAGTTTTATAGCCAAAAAGACCATAAAACATAACTTATGTTAACGATTTTTCAGCAACTGACTTAAGTAGTCTAGATGTGATATGGCCTTATATAAAGTATCTGCTGAAGATTTAATCATTTAACATGGCACATAATAACTCAGCGAGCTTGAAGGCAAAGCTCAAGACAAAGCAAAAATAAAGAAAAATTCACTCAAGGCTGAAAATGCCATGGCAGCTACAAATTTTATTTATTTACTTACTCCTGTCAGACTTTTCCTTGAACATTCTTGAGCTGTCTTACACCTACTACATTTCTGTGGAAGTTCTTACATGTTCGTGCAATTTTATGGTATCTCGCTAAGCTCCTGCCGTGATTTTTCACTTTGTCACGTCATTTGTTGCAGTGCATTTGATAATTGTATTAAATTTCAATTATTGTGCACGATAAAATATTGAATGCTTGAAGAAAGTTACAAATTAAATTTAGCTTATATTTAAATGAACTGTTTTGTGTGCAAAATCTGCTACAAATTGACTTTCCGCGAACTGTTACCAAGCGCATTTTTAGGCACAAAATGCAGGTTAAACCTTTTGCTTTTTATTGTACTTGTTTTTTTTTTTTTTTTTTTAATAATACAATTTGGTACGCATCAACAACAAAATATATTTAAATTTCTGCCAAAGCACTACGGAGTCAACAGTCGCAGTCCTTTATTCGATTTTTTCTTCTTTATTTTTTTTTTTTTTTTTGGTCTTCAAGGGGTTGCCTACAGTAAAGAAAGCAAAGAATCCTTCTTAAATGTACTTCCGTCATAAAATGAAGGTAATGCAGAGCAATGTGCGTGGAAGCAACATGAAGCAAGAAAAACCTTTTTATAGATGTTTCTTTTATTCGTCCGCTTCTCTTTTTTTTTTTTTGTCTTCATTCTGACGCAATATAATAAAACAAAAACACAATTTTTGCTGGTTTTTATTTTTTGGTTCTTTAGTCTTGTCAGACGGGCAACCAACCGGTGCAAATGCTTTTAAATTCCTGAACAACTGAAATTAATAAAATACATACAACAAAATACGTGTAAATTATGTGTATCTAACTGACAACACATGTGAAATCAACACATGTGAATGAAAAAGATACAAATTCATTTGCTTGTAGTTCTGAAAAAGTTGTTCTTAGTTTATTTCAATTAAACAAAAAATACAAATTTTTTGCCTGAAGCCTCTATGTTGCTCTGGTATTAAATTATTTTGTTTCCTAGAATTAATTTCTAAGTTACAAAAATAAATAAATAAGAAAATTAAAAATTTTAAATTTTAGGATGTTTTTGTATCTATTGCTATAGTTGTTAAGGGCTTGGGCCTTAAAACGGCTGCAAGCTTATTGGCATAGGGGCAATTCCAGTGGCCGATCCCCAAAGTTGGAAAAATGGGTTGACAGTTTTTTGCGGACTCTGGATATACATATACGAGGTTTGTTCAAAAAGTATCGCGAATTTTGATTTTTCGCGGGCTACGGATGTTTGATTTTCGATCTTTTTGTGGCGTTATGTTGGTATTCGTGACCCTCACTTATGTTGACAATCTCGGCCATTTTGAATGTTCAGTCAGTTTTTGACAGCTATTGTGCGTGGATGTGTTTTAGCTTATCTTCGATTTTTGTCTTAGCTCATGCGGCAGCTTCCATTGGGATGATTGAGCTTTGGTTTCTACGTCATAACTATCGACCCATGGGTCGTCACGGACAGAATCCAACAGCTTCTGAGCAATGTTAATGCGTTGCTGTTTTTGGTCGAAATTGAGTAATTTTGGTACGAATTTTTGCGGCGACACGCCTCATGCCCAAGCTTTTGGTGATAATCGAATGACACGAGCCAATCCATATAGTTAGATCCTCAGCAACTTTTCTGACAGTGATTCAACGATTGGCCAATACTAAACTTACTTCATCAATGTTTTCGTCTGTTGTTGACGTGCTCGGGCGTCCGGAACGCTCTTCGTCGCTTACAACTTCTCGGCCCTCTGAAAACATTTTGTACCACCGATAAACGCTGCTTTTGTCCAAAGTAGCTTTGCCGTATGCAACAGTCAACATTTGGAATACTTTCGCGCACTTTATGTTGCTTTTCATACAAAATTTGATACAAATTCTTTTATCCAATTTGCGGGATAGACAAAAATCGAAGACAAGCTAAAACACAAGCACACACAATAGCTGTCAAAAACTGACTAAACATTCAAAATGGCCGAGATTATTAACATAAGTGAGGGTCATGAGTACCAACATAACGCCACAAAATGATCGAAAATCGAACATCCGTAGCCCGCGAAAATTCAAAATTCGTGATACTTTTTGAACAAACCTCGTATACACTTCGAAGTGAAAAACCCTCCCAGACAAAATCCTATAGATATATCAAACAAATAATAAATTAAACATTTTTTTTTAAGAGGGATGATAATAATTCCACTATGTGAATTGATTAAAAGACTAAGAGTGTCTTAGGTTTTGTGGCCAAAGTTTTATTTAGCTGTCTTATATGTTGTTTGTGAACATGAAACACCTAAGAAAAGCTTTCAAAACGGGCATCAAAAAACTTCGGCCTGAGGACTTAATTTTGATTAGCATTACCCAAAATCGGATTCATTACACAGGCCTACAAATACCGGGATCATGTCAGTTGTTGGAAAGCTATAGGTAATTTTTATTTTTATTTATTTTGATATGCCTTTAATATGAAGACTTTGGTTTACAAATATCTAGTTACTCAAGTAAACTTTTTATTATTTATTCATATTAAAAATTTAGGTATTTTTTAAAGCTAAAGTTTTGAAATGTTTAAAGAATTTATATTTAAAAGAAAAAAAAAAATGAGTTTCCAAGTTGCATAAAAGACGATTGTAAATAAAACACGAAAAATGTCTGGAATAAAATCCTACCAACATGGATTTAAAAAAAAGCCATACCAATAAAAATCTAAACTCAAAATTTTAGCTCGTTTTTGCGAATATTTCATTAATTTGTATAAAGAGTTAATAGCGATATGTTACGCGTTTTCCAATTTGGATTGTATCAAAGTAAAACAGAATATCTTGTTAACTTATCTTATCTGTAAAACTCGAACTTTCTTTGAAAATTCGTTTTTCCAAACTTAAGCTACACAAGTAGTAAATTCAATTATTAAAAATAATAATATTAAAAATAAAATATATATAAAAAATTAAAAAAAAATACCAAAGCAATTAAAAACTTATAAAATTGAGAGTAAAAACGTCAAGTCGATTATAAAAAATGAAATTCTACTGATTATTCAATTACTTGCATTGAAATGGCCTAGAAAATTTTGAAAAATTAATTTTAATTGCATTTGGGCAATTATGTTATTGCTGCAAATTTGTTATTGAATAGTTTTAATATTTATTATATATTATTTTTTCAATAACCAAGGGCTTGCTTTGTAGTTGTACCCGATTAAAATCGCATAAAGCTATTAAGTTGCAAACGCCAAATATTTTAATATTTACTGCAGAGCTTTAGTTGTTGGAAACTGGTCATATTAATGTCATTGCAAAAGTTGCAAAACCAATTAGTAAGCTCAAGTTTTAAGCCAATTTTGAATTGTTGAGTTGCAGATTAAATAAAATCATATTTTTATGAACTCAATAAAGTGGCAGTTATAAATTGTAATGCAAAAATATGTTTTTATAATAGTGTTATAAAAATTGCGTATACGTAGACGACTTTGGTATGCCTTAATTTCGAGGCAATAAACGACAAAGGGATGCGGATATATACACTTAAAAAAAACAAATATAAACAATTTATAAAGATTAATGTGTGAATTTTAAGACTAAAGTTGAGTTATCATACAATTTCCATGTGGCATACATTATTCGACCCTCAAAAAGATAAAATTCTATGTTCTTTTAACATTTAAACCGAGTATCTAAGCCACTGCCAAGATATATGTATGTGTTTTAATCTTCAATTTTTTTGCGATTATGTAAAGACTTGACATGATGAGTCAAAAAGGACTGCGATTCAGTTCGGATTAAGCTACCGCAAAATAAGCTACCCAACGCTTATGGTATTCGAACCTAAACATAGAGACATGCCCATATCTACTGATTAAATTTGTTTATACTTTTTATGCACTATATTAGTGCTGGAGAAACATCGATCTTGGCCAACATCGATGGTTTCGATATTTTTTAACTTCGATACATTGATGTTTCGATACATCGAAGTACATGTGGCGGTAATTTTTTGAATGCTTAAATTAATTCAGAGTGGGCCATCTGTTGGTTTGGTTATATAAGTATTTTCAAATAATAAAATGGAATTAACAAACAAACCAAGAGATAACTATAATTTCATAATATACATTTCAAAATTAATAACATTTAATAGAAAAATAACCAAAGAAATAATAAATACAACGAAAACAAAAGATAATACAGGCCACAAAAAAAAAGGTGATGTAAACTTAACAGCTGACAGGGATGCCTTTGTGGACTTTGAGCAGGTGAATCCAAAGTTCATAAAAATTCCAGTCAGAATTGCAGTCTCATAATTTTTAAACTAATTTGACTAAACTAATAATTATGGTTATTAAATAAAATCATGTCAACGTTTTTTGATTAAAGCGCACTCCGCTTGTCGCTCACTAGATTGCCAGCCTTGCCAAACTTTAAAAAGTATTACCTTCCAGTAATTCAACGGGCACATACTTGAATACTTATATACTTTCAGATGAACTTTATGAGCCGTTCAACTTTATGGGCAATATTTACAAAATTAAACAAAGAAAAATGTATTGCCTACTTTTGTGCGTTACCCAAATAAAATCAAATGCACATATAGCATGCATTGCTGTTGAAGTTTTTGCAATTAAAGGAACTTTGAAATTTCGAAAATGAAAAAATATATTTACGCATAATTAAAATTTTAAATACATAAATTTTAATGTGAGAGCAAGCCAAATATTTGCTTTGCAAATCAAAGAAATTTTTAATTGAATTTCACTAAAAGGTATTTTAGTTCGCTCAATGGCCAAAAACATTCGTTTGCCTTTCCATGCAAATCAATTATAAAACTTTGGCTGCAATTTTTGGGCCAAAAGTTTTGCCCAACTGCATTTTTGTTGCGGAAAAGTGTAAAAGTTTCGGGCATAAATTAAAAAGTATTGTATTATTGTTTTATTTTTTTATGACTAATTTGCTTTAATCTTGACAACATTTACCTTAATTTTGGAGTATGCTTCAGGTGCTGCACATTCCCAGAGCGTTTATCGCGTGCTGTATAGCACTTGAACAATTTTTACCAGCTGCGCTATTGTTCCAGGTTCATTACGGAGTGCCGTTTGCCCACTTAAGCGTTATATATAGTATATGTTGTCGGTTGTATTTGTTTTGGGGTTTTTGTTTCCGCGTTTTTTTTGCTGTTTTTGTTTTTTTTTGTGTTAGTATTGTGTGTTGTGCACAACACGCCTACTAAGCACACACACAAACACTTGGCTACAGTCAGGCACACACACGTCAATTAACCTAGTTGCCAGTTAACATGGCCACAAAAGCAACACTTACAACAACAACAACAACAAAAGAATAGCAAATGCCAAATTGCAAATAGAAAAATACACGGCAGAGTACAACGAGCAAGTTAATTGTCTTAGAATTTGCAGAAACAAAACAAAATGGTTTCTGTGGCTGTTGCTCTAACACACACACATAAACACACACTTACAAACACTTGAGCCGGCGTCTTTTTGTTTTATTTGTTGTTGCTTTTTTTTCTTTCTTTCTTTTTTATTTTGTTTTATTGCGCAAATCCAATAAGCACGAGAGGCAATCAGACCACACTGTATTTTTGATTACGCATACGCCGCGTTGGCTGCTCGCAATGAAAACACGTCCAGCACGCACGAGTGGCAAACACGAACTGAATTTGTGGCAGACGTCTGGCCAAGTCTTCAACTTGCAACATCAAGTTTAGCAGCGGCGCATGCGTCGACTGCATTGAATTGTTGCATTGGCATTTACTCAATGAAAAGCTTCTGAGTTTAAGGTTTTTTGCCGCCAAATGAAATTTACTCCGAAAAACGTATGATGCGCTGCTTTTCGGACTCATTTATTCGTAGTCGTCTGGCTGTTGCTGTTGTTGTTGTTGGGCCGTGTTGTCAGCGGCAACATAATCATTGGCGTGTGTTGCCGCTGCTCACTTGTAGGTTCCTAGCCCACACATACTTAGCGATAACAACAGAAAATAACAAATGACAAAGATGTTGCCACGAAAAAAAAATAACGACATTTAGTTTCTCTGCTTTTTAGTAATATATTGAATTTTATTTCGTTCAAATTGCGTAGATGGAAGCGATTAAAAGAAATATTTATAAAAATCCATATATATATTTTTTTTAAGGTTTCTTGTTGGAAAAATTTTATTTTAATGGTCAAATATTATAAGTTATACCATACATACTATAATTTTTGAATTTCTGAAATCGACTCAGAATTTTTTTTACTTGATACAAAGCTAAGCTAAGATTGCTTCACATACTTAATCTCTTTACTTTTCGCTAAGTCTTGCAAAAATCAAAAAAGAAACTTGATCTTATTTCTGCTGAGCAATTCTGATTTTTTTACCAGGGACCGCAAATAAGAATTATGGGGATAAAAAAAAAATAAAACGAAAAAACTTGTTTATATGAAAGTTCAAGCCGCAATATATATTTTTTAAGGGACCTTTCGAAAATTTTATTTTTAATACAAAATATATCAAAAAGGCAAATTTTTTGGCATGAAAATAAAAATTAAGAAATACATACTAGTTAAATATCAATTTTAATTAAAAAATCGCGAAATATATAATAGTAGTTCTTATTTTTCAATTTGTATAATAAAAATCAAAAATAAAAATTATTGGTCAATTTTTATTTAAGAAATTTAAAATATGACTTATTCTTCATTTTAATTATAAAAATAAAAAACAAAAGTTATGGCGTAATTTTTATTTTAAAAATTAAAAATATAAATTGAAATATCTTTTGGCGCACAATAATGGTTGGCATTTATATGATGTACACTTCAAGACCTTTCCGTCGATGCCTTACATGTTCTTGAAGGATCAATATTAAGGATCCAACATAATAAAAATTTTAATTTTAATGCATAAAGGAAAAAAAACAGTCTCATTACGAATGAAGTTGTTCTATCCGCAAAAAAACTTGGCTTTTACTTTGTACACTTCTTCCCAAAACTTATACATTAAAATATATTATTTTGTATTTTTAGTTAATAAGCTATTTTTTTGTTTCTCAAAACTATTTACAAGTTTTTAGGACGCTTCTCCATTTGCCAAAACGGCCCTCAAAATAAAGGTAACATTTTATTCGAAATTCTTGTCTTTACAAGTCTATAAAGATAAACATATATTTAAAAACTACCAAATTAGATTTTCAAAATTTTCTAAGATTATAAGATGGCTACACAACCTAAAGTTCATTCAACGATTTTCACAGCAACAAGTTTTTACCTTTTTGATCAGAATATTATTATTTTTTTAAAAAAATGAAATATGTTCATTAAAAGCTATAAAAACTGAAGCCAAAATTTATGCTTACTTAAATTAAGTAGTTAAACAAGAAAATTTTATGCCTTAAACAATGTTTATGAAAATTTGAGTGACGTGACGTAACGACTAATACATACTAGACTAATAAAAAAGTGAGAAAGAAACTTTTTTTATATTCAAAATCAAAAAAGGTGACGATATTATAAATATTTTGAGCTACAAAAATTAATTTTTGAAGTGGATGTTGGATGGAGATGTGATACCTTATAGAAATTTTCTACATTGCTTATATTTCAATTAACATTTTTTTTTTATTTAAAGTCAGTTTCTTGTGTTCCTGTCATACTATGTTTAAGCTTTCATTACCAGCTAGGTTAAAACTACTATAGATTCCCTTAGCTAATCTACACTTGAGCTTATTTACTGCGTGCAGTGTATCCCAAAAAATAAAGGGCAAAAACAGAGAGAGAAAAAATGTTCTACAAATCGCGCAACGTCATGTCAACGAGACAGGCCGACAAATGCTTTTGCCAATTGTCTTGCGGGCTTAGCTTTTTTGTTTAATTTCTTTTATCAACTTTCCGTGCGCCTATGTGTATATGTATGTGAGTGAGTATCTGTGCGTGTTTTTGTATATATGTATGTGTGTGGCCTTCCACTTTGTTGGCAGTCATTGGGGTTTCTGCTGTTTCGCTTTGTTGCTGCGTGCGGCTCGTTATCCTTTCAATTGTCCTTAGCGCCCTGCTCTCTTTCATTTTCTGTCCTTGTGCCTGCCAGTCAATTGTCAATAGACTGTGACTGGGTGACCAACTTTGTTTTGCCTTTCGTTGCCGTTGTTGTTCTTACCATTGTTGTTGCTGTTGTTTTGGCTTTTTTTCCATTTCCAGCTAATCCCCGTAATCGCATGTTAATTTGACATAACATTTGAAAACTGATTTATAGAAGCTTACGCAAAAGGCGTGCATTGGTTGTTATTCGCTGCCAAATTGCTTACAATTAAAGAGCAAAACGTTAAGTAACAAACCCTCTCATGTCAAAATCAGATATACTTAGAACATAATGTCGCGTTTACACCGACGAAAAAGTCAAAAGCTGAAAACAAAAACTTTGCCCGTACACTGAAAAAAAATTGGAATCAATACTGCAGCTACAGAGTTACGTGAAAAATTCTTGTTGCCAAAAAAAAAAAAAATTGTAGACAGCAGGAATCTCAATATTGCCGTAGTTAAATGATAGAAAATCAAATTGAAATTGCCTTTAAATAAATGTGAAATAAATTGCATTTCCTATATAGAAAAGAGCCTTTTAAAATATTTGAATTTTTTCATTTTGAAAAATTTTGTACTTGGGTTTTAAGGACAGTACGCAGCCTCGCAAAAAGTCGTAATAGAAAAAACTGTTACTTATTTTGTGCGAAAAAGGAATTGTGTGTATAGAGTCTGTGCCCAATCAGTGCTGCCCATATGTGCGCAATTGCCATGTTTTTAGATGGCGTAATTAACAATAGATGGCGCCAGCCACAACAAACAAAAAGTAAATATAAAAATGAGCTGTTTGTTTAAATTTGTTACAAGTATACAAAATAATAAAATGTGAAAAAATTAATGGCCAACAGAAAAAATTACTTTGTATTTATTTCGTAACCAACGCCATTATTGCCTACTTGTTGCGAAATTGTTGAAAAAAAGCACGCCAAGAGCAGACAAATAAGAAAATCTTTATTAATTCAAGACACGGCCGTTCGGACTCGCCTATAAACTGTAGGTCCCTGTTCTGCTCGAACAGTTATTAAAAGAGATCCCCATGCTCCGCCCAGAGGACAAAACAGTCAGTTAAGGAAATTATTATTAAGAGCTGACAAAACTCAAGAAATAACAGAGTATGTAGGTAAACTCATATTGAATACGCAGAGCTGAGTATGGAAGATTTTGTAGAGACATATTTTGCAATTCAATAATTCACATTTCGCGGAAAATTTTCAGCACGAAGCCATGGTACAGAATCCGGCAGCATTTTAGAGAAATGTTCACATGTCCTCAGATGATTTCAATATATTGATTGCGTTGTTGAAGCCCCACATGGTCCCTAAGCGCCAATTTACTGCTCTTTAGTAAAATTTGTGCATCTTTTTTGCAAATGAAACATTGTTTCTGCTATCAAAATAAGTTGCTGCACATTATTGTTTTGTTTTTAGTGCTCAAACAGAAGAGCTGATGTTTTTGCTGGCGCCATCTACATGTCAATTGCCTAAAAATGGGCAGCACTACTGTGCACCGAAGAACAAAAAAATTCATAGAATTAAAAATTTTGATAAGATTTTTTTGTAATATACAAAGTTCTGTTTTCTTTCAGGCGTTTTTGCATTGCTGCGTACTAGCCTTTTTGCTAACGCCAGCTGCGTACCAAAGAGTACAATTTTTGGCGCTAAGAATTTTGATGGTGTTTTTTTTTTATATAAAGTTTTAATTTCTTTCAGGCGTTTTTATTTTGCTGCGTACTAGCCTTAAAAAATGAAAAAAAAGCTTTCCTGGCATGCCAAAGCTTAAAGAATTCCTTATCGAAAGTCTGAATTTGATTCAATATTATAATATTTCTAAGGTCTCACAGCAAACAAATATTTTCTATTTCTTTTTTCTATTTATTTTTATTAAATTTAGCATTCCATGCACATTGCTATTCCCAGTGCAGACCCAATGTTGACTATTACCAACTGACTGCACTTATCTGCATATTTACTTATCAAAATTACAGCAAGTGGAAGCCACATAAACATGCAAAGCTTTTAATAATGCCACAAACCAAGAAGCGAATCCAAATCTGAAGCCAAAGTCAGGGCAAGCAAAAGCTGGAACTCTTATTGTACACAAAAAAATTGTGGTTATCAGCATGTTGACGATGTTGCCAAACAAAATAAATTATGCAAAAATACAGCCACTCATACACTGCAAAAAAAAAACACACACACACACACAGAAACTCATACATAAGCCAAGAGACACTTGTTGAAATTTTACTGTAGCATGCTTACTTAATATATTATATGCTGCCACTTGTATATATATAAATTTATAAAAGCATAAAGAAAATATTACAACACATATTGTACAATAGAATTATGGTTGATTATGCATTATTTGTTATGAAAATCTGTAAGCTTAGAATTTCATTTAAAACTTTTTGTGGCGCGTAATCTTAAAGCTCAAAATGATAAATATTAGATTTTCTGTGTTGAGCTTTATTTGCGCGTGTGTGTTTGTGGGCAGCCACAAAGTATGCTACATTTGCGGCCAAGTGTTGGTAAGCGCCCTTAGAAGCGAGCGCCTACATGCCACAAATACAAGCAGCAGACAGCACAAATTGTCTGAGCTGATAGCCAAAAGGGATAGAGCAAAGGAGCAGCAGCGCCTCTGAGGGAGGTTGCAAAGGTGCAAGCGGTACGTTGAAAGCCTTGGGTATGCCTTTTAATCCCTTTTAAATTGATATTGTAATTGGTTTTCACACAGATACACACACACACACATAGTTGTGAATATTGTAGTTATGAATTTCAATATGTTGCTACGTATTGTCGTATGTTTGTTATGTGTAGGTGTGTTTGTGTTTAGCTTTTCAATATTTGTTCAGCCACACTTTGATGTTTGGCAGGCTTAAAAATGTTGCAAATACTTTAAATCATGGCAAAACCGTGTAGCTTTGAAACTGGTTTGGAAGCGGGGCTTAAAACTTCAAATCTCGTTGGACTCGTAGCAGGCTTAAGATTCACTTTTTGCAATTTGTTCTACTAGAAAAGTAGACATGAACGGCTGGAAAAATATAGGGTGTGTCATCTGTTGGTTTGTTTGTTAATTGCATTTTATTGGTATGTTTTTTTTTTTGCAAGTTTGAAACCACTCTTTTATGTAAGACAAATAATACATAATACATGGCTGCCGCGACGCTGAGTGACTTCCATTGTTACGTCATTAGAATCTTATAAGCATGTAAAGGCAGATCCACATGCAAAATTCGAAACAGGTGGTTCTAGCGATGGCGCATCGTTGTTCCCGGCGAATCGTCGACACTGGCCTCAACTATGTTGTATCACTGTATCACTTCTTCTTCACGCCCACGGCGCCAACGCGGTACACTTATAGCAAGCGCTGGTTCTCCCAAAAGCAAATATTTTGATTTGAAGTTTACAAGAGTCGCTCACGCTAAGAAGTGTGGCTGAAATCTTTATTATTTCATTAATTTTCTTTTTATTTCATTATTTAACAATTTTTCCATACTCACATCTGTTGTTTGCCTGCGCCTCGATGCGGTCTTGACTGCACTCAATCAAGTTCTCTCACTAACTGATTTGAGCCGATTACGTGCTTGACTGTATAATCTACTCACATATGTCGAAAAGCATCCATTTTGGACGGGTATGTTCCGAATTATGAGTCTTCAACAACCAAACCAACAGATGACCCACCCTATATATCCTACTAAATTCACTTAAATTTTAAATTGAATTGAACAATATTTCCAAAGTAATTCTAAAATACGGTATTTTAAACAATCATTACACTTCAATTATATTTTCACAAAAATAATATTGACTGATCTTCAATCAGTCGGTTTAGCCTAAGATAAAGTCAAAAATATAGCCCAACTTTGTCAAAAATTGTTAAAAATAAAAATAATAATTTAAAACTATGTTCGGGTGAAACAACCTTGCTATCTCGTCCAGTTTGTCTAGCCTATATTAGCAGAGATAAGCCCCATTCAAAACACTATTAAAAGCTTTTGTAGACATAAGTAGGTTAAATTAGGCCAGGTCGTGGTAGCCAGACTCATAAACCGTAAAATCAAGCTACCTATCAGCAATCATATTTGTTATCGAAACCATAAAAGCTATACAAAAAATTGCACTTTGCAGTATAAACGCCTTTATTTACTAGTTTATAATCAAGTTTAAATATGTTTGGGTATTAAATACAACAAGAGTTTCTTTATCAATTCAATTAATTGCGGATTTCAATGCCACTTTGTTGACTAATCCAATCCAGGAACGACGTTATACGTGTGAAAACAGCCGGAAAGCCCACTTCGCAACCTAAAGCTGAGCCGAAGGACGTCAAACCAACTAAGGTACGAGTACCGTCATCTTCTTGGATAGCCATGGGACCACCACTATCACCTTGGCATGTTGACACTCCTTGAGGTCTCAAGCAAATATGGCTTGATTTGATTAGGTTTAAATAGGCTATATTGCACCAAATGTTTTGCATAATGGGTCTTGTGGCAACTCGCAGATAAGGTGTAACAGTGGTCGCCTTATCGCTATCCTTGCCCCAACCAGATATAATGCCCATGGAGCCAACAAATTGATTATTCTCTTGAGACCTTCTGGGTAAATTTATAGGTTGCACGTTAGTGCTGTACTCAATATCAAAAGGCAGCCTAACGAGTGCAATATCATTTTTCATAGTAAGCATGCTCCATTCTTTGTGTACAATTAAGTTTTCCTTAGACACCTCAACTCGGAATCCATCATTTTCGTCTCTAATATTATGGACACCTACATATACCGTGACACTGTCAGCTTGTTCGATACAGTGAGCTGCTGTTAAAACGTATTCTGTCGAAATTAAGGAGCCACCGCACCAGGCTGATTCATCCGCAACTTTTATGGCCAAGCCGATCTGATATGGAATTGAATGAGGCACTGCTTCGTCTCCGCCTGTAATGCGATTGTCCATGGGTATAGCCACAGTGGTGGCCAAGATCGCAGCCAATACGTAAAACCACTTCATCGTTGGACTGTCTTGAAACTATTGGATTATACTCCGACAAAAGTCATATATTTATACAAAAGCCATAATCAAAGAAAAAATTAGGTTTATCTTATCAAATTTTATTTTTAAAAACAACGTTGTTAAAGCCCCACAATAATTATTGTTAAGTTACAAATTTTTGAAAACAGCATATGGATAATGGAGTAAATATAATACTTTATATCTATGCCTATAACCCCAGACTAGAGTGTAGCGATTAGCTTTGAAGTTTACCTATTGGATTAAGTAGGCTGATTGCCAATAAATTAAAATTAAAAAAAAGCTTTTCTAATATAAGAACTGTGGAATACCCCTTTAAACAACTCTTTTAGGCAGGCCCTTCGCGGGGGGGGGGAGGGAAATTCCTCCCGGGCCCAGAGTTTTCTCAGGGGCCCGATGTACTTACTGTCGTACTTACAAAACTCAATGATTCAAGCTAAAGGTGTGATAGAAGGGCCAGTACATTTTTCCCCCGGGCCCGGATTTTCTCTCATCTGCCCTGCTTTTAGGCAAACCATAATATTTTTTTAAGTTTTAATATGTACCCAACAATATGATTCTTTATGATTATATTTTTTACCACCGAATCTTTTTAAATAGTAACTTAATCTATTTTATCTAAAGTAAGCTATTCAAGAGAATTTACAATTTTTAGAGAGTATATAATGGTCGGGACTTGCAGCTGTTCTCGATACACTGCTTGCAAAAGTAAAGGTCGTTGTTCGTTATTTCTTTGTGATATACAATTTCAACCTAATGTTATCTTACCGAATTCTTTTATCAAATCGGAATCGTAAAAGTTTAACAGCACAAATCTAAAAGATAGCGTACGTTAAAGTTGGGTGCGGACGACTTTCGTATACTCTGTACCAACAATTATATTACAATATTACAATCGAATACTGTATATTGCTTAAGAGCTCCAAAAGATATATGATTGCCAAGTTTAGTTACGGTTTTTCGAATAGAAACAAAAAACATACAAATTTTGCACTAAAAACGTTTTCTTGACCGGTCAAATTTGGTACAGTGCTGCGGAACCATGGGGGCTACACGATATATTTAACGGATTTTGATCAAATTTAGTACAATGCTGTGGAACTCCAAAAAACAAAAACTTTCGAAGGCAAATTTGGTTACGATATCTTCATAAACAAATGAGGTATTTATCTAAAACTTTTACTTTTATTCGAGGTCCTCTGAAACGCCTCTATGCGAGCTATATAATATAGCTCCTATATCAAAAAACTAGATAAACTTGACTTCCCTGACATAATAAGGCATCTAATGTGACAGTTTGGTTGCTCTAGCTCTTAGCATCTCTGAGATCTAGGCGTTCATACAGACAGATAGACAGGCGGATATGGGCATATCGACTACTCGAGTCACACTGATCATACTTTAGATAAATTTGGAAGGTCTCCGACGTCTCCTTCGGTATTTTACATACAAGGCATTGAACTTTAAAATTGTCGGAAGGTTCGTTTAACTTTGCTTTGTCCGTTTTTAAACGTATTCCATCAACCGCCCTAAATATTACTACAAGCTCAAGAGCCGACAGTAAACCGAAAAAATAACTCTGCCACCTCTACAATTTAAAGATTAGACGGATAATGACTGTTTAAAAAGCAAAATGCGACTATAAAGATCGCTTTATGAAGTGCATTCAATAAAATAAAGCTACTGACCTTGCTTTTTCAAAGAATGCTTTGGCAAAAAAAAATTATATTATATGTCATAAATGAGTATTAAGTATTTTACCCTGTACCGAAGGCAAAAGAAGGTATCTCTTGATAAGAACGAACAGCCGAGTCGATACAGCACTATCCGTCTGCCCGTATGAACAAAGAACTTGGTGACTCTAAGAGCTAGGATTTTGATTCATGTTGATATCTTGAACCCATATACCCTATTAAAAACCATCAGAACCCTGTTATGGACCTAAGAACAATAATAATTCGCTGACTGACCATTTTTGTCAGTCACCCCAGAACGGGGTATTAATAACTGTTCAAAGAGAACAGGGACCTACAGCTTATAGCCGAATCCGAACGGCGGTGTCTTGAATTAGTAGAGGTTTTCTTGGGCAAATAGCGTCTTTGAGCTAGCGATGCCAGTGCTAGGCAAATGTTCCAGTGCTACTGCGGTGATTCGAACCACCGACCTTCAGTTTGTAAAGCGAGTACGCTACCACTACGCTACCGACGGCCACAAGAAGAAAAAATAGCAAAAAATCAGATGAAATCATTAAAAGTAAGTAAGTAAAAATTAATTTTTTTAGACCCCCTCACCTATAACACCACTAATAGAAGCAGAGCCATTCTGTAGTGTTGCAAAACACTAACTAACAAAAACACTAAATGAGCTACCAAGACTCGATCTGTACAAGAGTACTCAGAGCTTTCTACCAACATAAAAAACTACCACCAAAGCCGCTTTATAAATATGAAAACAACACAAAGTGCTTAATTAGCCTCCAGCCACAACATTAAACCATAAGCTAATGCTAATCTCTTCAAGAACTAGAATTTCACATAACTTTAACTAAATTATGCATAAACTTTGCCCATATCAGTCTTATTTATATTATATTTAAAAGCTACTAAAAATTCCTGACGCTTAAGTTGTGGAAATGTGTGGAAAACATTTTATGCCACGCTTAACTAATTATAAAGACAAAACTCTGGACACCTTTTGACTACTATGCGTAAATAGAAGCCCAGTTGCTAAGCTGTGATGGAAAGTGCGGTAAAATGACTTAGAAAAATCTGTAGATTGCACTGTGGGGACACATTTTGCAGAGGTGTAAATTTTACAACACTTTGTGGCCGGCGACAATATAACTAAGCTACAAAAAAGGGCAGGGTTTACTTACTCCAAGTGGGCTGTGTCTTATAAAGCACCTGTTTAACCCTTAAGGCTGGCCCACAATACAAGTAAAGCCGTATTAAGCGTAGCGGCCAAAACCAAATCTTTTGGGAGTTAAATCAACTGAAGTGGCTTGGAGAGTGGAGAAAAGAGCTTTGTGCTCAGACAGCTAGCACCAAAGGTGGCAGCAGATTATGTATTTACAAGCAGATAACTGACGTTATGGCCAACTTTTAGCCAGCTTTTGGCCATTGTTGTTGTTGCAGTAATAAGGTAACGATGCTAGATGATTGCTTGAAATTCTATAGTATCTGTAGTATCTGTGTGTGTGTGCATGTGCTTGTATCTATGTGTACGATTGTATTTGTGTGCGGCAAACTTTATGCTGTGTCAGCTTAGTTTAGTTAAGACAACGTCCAGGTTGACTTGCTGACGCGTGTGCGAAAGTTCTCAGCTCTCAGTTCTGGCCAAGTAAGTTTGCCTTGCGGCCATCTTGTTTATCTGCATAATAAACTTGCCTCAAAATTATTGATGCCACCCGCATTTTGGGCATGTCTGTAACTGACGCTGTGTCCAGTCACTCAGGTATATACCATGTTCATTGTATATTACAATTGAGAGCTGGGGATGGCTTAAATTTGCTGCTGTTTTTTTGTTGCTTGGTAAATAGCTGTCGCATAAATATTTTCGCATAGTTTGGCCCAAGGGTCTAGGCCAAGTCAGTTATACAAAGACATAAAAGAGCCAGCATAAGTCGCAAAAAACTAAGCAACTAAGTAAGTATTTATGATATAAATGTCCTTGTCAAGCTGCTGGGGCACATAAAAGCAGTCAAAACTTTGAGTGTGTGACCCACAAAAGTATGCTACAATTTTGTTAAACTGCCATTTTGTGGCTGTATTTCGTTTGCTTTAAAAATCAAATTGCACGCAAGTTATACATATATAAGCTAGCTGACTAGCTAAATGCCATGTACATATGTATATGTATGGTATATAAAACCGCCTTTGTGTGTACATATATGTCTTTTTGGCATGCAGTCAGTAATGTCACAGACTATAAGTATGTAAGATGATGATGTTGAACTTGAGAATGATTATGATGACAATAATGATGATGATTATGATGATGATAATAATGCTGCTGCTTTTCCAACTGTCTACTTCGTTTTGCCTTTTGCCAAGTTTTTGAATGGAAAATATTATTTAATGCCGACTGACATTTGAGTGAAGCAATATCGTTTTACATGCATTACATACCAGAATTTCATAGGCCACCACTCAGACAGATTACAACTACACCCACACACACACACACACAGTCACACTCTTATACAGTCATACACATACACCCACACTCACATTCCAAGTTCGTTTGAGAAATGCGCACCAAGCATTTAAAAAAAACGCTTTTGGGTGCTATTTCGTGCTTGAATTAAACAAACATTTTTTTTGCTCCTAGGCTCTACAGTTTTAATACCCTTGTTGATTCCATATTCATGATATAATTTGGTCTCGTATCTTATATATGCAACTTATATACTGTAATGTTGCACTTCAAGTTGGTAGCCTGATAATAATATCAGTTCCGTTCTCAGCTTTTTATAAGCGAGCTTAAAACTAATATACCTATTCGAAATGATATGATTAATTGGTTATCAATCTTTAGGTTTTTTTTTTAAATGCAAAAAAAAACACAAAAATTTCAAATGAATCGGAAAATCTTTATTATTAATAGAAAGAACCATTTTTCCCTTCAATCGTAGCTGGCTTATCCACAAACACTTTAGACTTCACGTAGCCCCAAAGGAAAAAGTCTAACGGTGTGATACCACACGATCTTGGTGGCCAATTCACCGGTCCGGAGAGTGAAATTAATTGTTCACGGAATGGGTTCCATAAAATGGCCTAGGCGCGTGAAAAACATTCTTTACAGAACGCGAATTTTCGTAATATAATTGTACGATTTGTATCCGTTGTTCGGGTGTAAGTCTTTCCATGATGAAATAGCAATGAAAACTGAATAAAAAACAAATGGCAACTTGACAGTACTCAAGCGTGATTTATCAAAAAAAACCCTATTGAAAAAAAAACCTCAAGATTGGTGACCCTTTATAATAAGTTAAGTTGAATATCCTGTACTTTTTTTATACCCTGTACCGCATGGTACAAAGGGTATATATATTGTGTTTGTGCAAGCCGAAAATGTATGTAACGTACAGAAGGAGACTTCGGAAACCCCCCAAAGTTACCTAAAGTATGATCAGTGTGACTCGAGAAGTCGATATACCCATGTCCGTCTGTCCGTCTGTCCGTATGAACGCCTAGATCTCAGAGATGGTAAGAGCTAGAGCAACCAAACTTTCAGATAAGATCCCTTGTTAATCCATAGGAGACAAGTTTATTTTATTTTTTTGATTACGGGATTACATTATATAGCTCCCATGAAGAAGATCGAATCTTTCTCAACTAAGCCGTAACCATAAAACGTGTCGAGACAATTTTCGACGTGGTATAAGAAATACTTCACACATTTGATTACAGCTCGCATCCTTTTGTCGGCATTGGCCCAAGGGCATTGTGGCGCATTGAAGTTATGGCTAAGTGAAATTGACTTTATTGACTCCCCCACCCGAGCCATTGCATTCATTGCTTCGTGGCGTGATGCAGAAATTCGGCGATTAGAGCAAGTTTGCAACACTATACTTAGAACGCAGCACAGAGAAGACATTGAGTCTAAAATTGTAGAGAAGAAACACTATGCTTAGAAGACAGCGCGTAATATATTTCGTAGATCCAACAGCAGATAGGTTGAAAATGTTAGGCGAGACGGGCAAGTAAGTCAGAGAATATTCAGATTTCACCATTACAGAGCAAGATCGTGAAACATTGCGTAGATAGCAAATCAGACAGGTAGGATGATGTTAAGAAACCTGTAGACAGATAGATAGATAAGTAACACAGCACAATACCAATTGGCTTTTTGAGAACGATAACGAAATAATTAAACCGCGATCCGATAATGTTTACTTTTGCTGTAAAGACTTAATGTTCCCTCATCAAATATCAAGAATTAGTAGGTATTATATAGAAACTTATGTTTTAAGTCCAGATATGCTTCATCTGGCAGATCGGTTTCCTTTTATTAACGGCATGTTTACATTTAAAACTTGCAGCCGTACAATTAAGGCAGGTAGAAAGCAGTATCAAAGGAGCCATTGTAAACATGTTTCTTCCAATTGTGAATCCAAGCAGCAAACTGCATGGTTTCAAGGTATTTTCAAGTCGGGCTGATGAACATTATGGAAATAGAGACATGCACAAAATATATTATATAATAATCTGTATAATCTGAAATGAATAAAGCAGATCGTACGGGGGTTATCGAAAACCTTTTAGAAACCTTAAAAATTTTTTGTAACACGCATAACGCGAATAAAATAATTGCCTTCACTTTTTCACCTAGCCTTAGTATTAATCGGTCTTGATATCGATTATTATTTTTTATCTGCAAGCGCATGACAGCTTCGGCTTTTGGAAGCAAATTTTTCTCTTCCATTTAAATCAACAGCTATTCACAACCATTTTATTGTGTCTTGCCTCTTTATTTATATATGACATACATTTATGATTATTTTTTCGGCTGCTTAATTAAATTGGCAGAGCCTGGAAAAATACTTATATGCTTATATTTTTTCGTTTCGTTCGAGCCTGGAAAAATATATGCTTATTTTTTTTCGTTTCGTTCTTTATGAATTCATTTGCATGCCAATGTTGCTCTGCTTCATCAGTTGTAATTTTTTTTATCGTAAATTTTTCAATTAACTGCGAAATATGTAGAAGATACAACAGAAATTTTGTAATTATTTTTGTTTGCAGCTGACTGCACTTTTTTATCAATTTGCGTTTTAAATTTTTGACTCTTTATTCGTTTGCGTATGTATTTATACAATTTGTATTCTGGCTGACATCTCTTGCAATGACAAAAGGGAAAACCAACAATTATATTTAATAAAACAATTGTGATGCATGCAGCATTATTAATTGAATATGAATATGCCACAAAGATTAAATAATTGACTAATTTGTTCATTCAGCCATATAAAAAGCTAACATCGTTAAATAAATTGTGCTAAATTACCCGATAAGGATGAGTTAAATAAATCAATAAATATGAAAATGTCTCGTTATATAAATATGAATAATAAACTAAAATAAAAAATATTTTTTTGTTAGAATGCTAATGACAAACCAAACGGGCTTACGTTCCAGTATTATACCTTATTAATGCGAAAATGGGTTGGACAGGATAAAAAATATAATGTCATTTGTGCTAGGCTTAAATTTGTTGATTGAGTTGCGATTGAGAATACAAGCTAAAGTTCGATATCTTTATTTTTGATCATGACCATCAAGGTCAAAGTTCACAAATACAATTTTTGCTAGTTCTTTAAACAATTGCACGAATTATAGAATCTACAAATTTTTCTACAAGATATAGCATTGGATAATGTCTATAAAGTGTCCGCGACCTTTGTATCCATCTTAAGAATTTCTTATTTTTAGAGAAAAAAACAGATAACTTTTTCATTATTAATTAAAAATTTTCTTTTCCTATACGTACTTTTTTTTGTGTGTTAAATTGTAAAAGCCTCAGGGTATTTGTGTTTGTTACGTATACGCTAGTGCTGGAGAAAACATTGCTGATCGAAGTTTAAAATCTCTATAAATCGATGTTGGCCAACAGAGATGTTTCTCCAGCACGACTAAACACCCATTTGATGAGTGCAGAACTGCTGGCGAAACATCTCTGTTGGCCAACATCGATATATAGGGATTTAAACTTCGATCATCGATGTTTTCTCCAGCACTAGTATACGCCATGGCATAGTAAAAGTCGTGTCATTGTTAGTTTGCAAAGGATATTGTTTACGATGCAGTCTTCGAGGAAAGATTGGCAGGAGATGCCTAAAGCAATTTCTCTCCAGTCAGTTGATTGAAGTAGATCGTAGAAAACAGTCAAAACCGAAGAGATTGATTTAAAAAGTGTTTCATTTCACTTAATGATTTTTTTACTTGACCCGATAAATCAAGCTCTAAAGCAATTATGGACTGGATATTGCAATTTTGTTCCTCGGGCCCAAATAGGAATAGATAGGAGGCAGAGTAAAGTCGTCCTAGAATAGGAGCTAAACATCAAGGATCCTGCAGTTGACGTTGATGAGAAGTTTCGCCAATCTTTTACGCCTTAATCCAAAGTTCTCCAAACAAACGAAGCATCTATCAAGTATTTAAAAGTCATCTAAGTGACTTTTTGTGTTTTCAAAGTAAATTTTTGCATTCGGAACGATATTAAGTTCTCAGCGACGTTCTAGTTCACCATTGTGTCTTTAAAAGCAGGAAGCAGCTATTGGTTTAAACGTATAAATTTTTCCATTAGCTTTTTTTAATTTGTTTTTTTATTCTCAAAAAATATTGTATTTGTAAGGACAGAGTCCGTAGTTTTTGTCTGTTGTGTGCATTTAATTATTAAAATATTTTATACATTTTATTTTATTTTATTTTTTTGGCTAACTGTTTGTGTTAAAGCATTGTTTTTGTTTCTGGGAAAATTTTGGACCAAGCTATATTTTTTGTATTACCTTTTTATGCCACATGCCCTAGATGTAGAAATAGTCCATATCGTTTATGCCGGGGCAAGAAAAAATCGTTTATCATCATAAATCTGGCCATAATAGCCTTATCAACGATTTCAAAAAAGCACGCACCCATTAGATTTGGAAACAATGAGCTGTGTAAAAATCTGTAAAACTCATCTAGGCTATTTAAAGGTAGACCAATCGAATCGGTCAACATGCCATCTTTATTGAATTCAGATACAAATACATGCATACATATTGACAAACACACACCAATATATAACGCATATGTTTACAATATATTCCAACAATTTGATCAATTAAAAGCAATTTGGCAAAAACCAAAATCCAAATGCAACTTGTTCACTATATAAAATGTTTGGCAAGCGTGAAACAATAAAAAAAATAAAAAAAAAAAAAAACACGATAAAAAACACTACATATTTTTCGACACCAAACTGCCCATATAGTAACTACATCATCATGAACAATCAGTTGTCTTTCCCCGCTCCCTCTTCATACAAAATGATAGCCCGCTTACAAACCTCACGGATTGAATGAAATTTCACGCTGAAAATCACATTGTTTACGCAAGAAATGCAAAAAAGCATGCAACAAATAACAAAAAAAAAAAAAAAAGCAAAAAAAAAAATGGAGTGGCCAAACGCAATGCGAAAAAACAAGCAGTCAAAAAAAAAAAATGCCCATGAATGCCGCCATTGTTGTTGTTGCCTTTTGCTTGTTGCATGTTGATTTTTGCGCTGCCATTTTTTCTTTCCGTTTGGCACGTCGCCATTTTGTGCTGCGTATGCTTGAGCATGCATGGCACTGATTGCAGCCTGGCTACAAATGCGAAATTGTCGCGAATTGTTGTTGTAGTTGTTGTTGCTGTCGGTGTTGTTTTGTACCATTATTGTTGCTGGCAACGCATTAAGGGCTCAAAGTTGGCAAAGAGCTGCCACAGTGTCAGCCGCATTTCCACTTCCGTTCGTTTATTGCCACAGCTGATGTCAGTCTGCAGGTTGCTAGTTGCAGTTTGCGATTGCTGTATCTCTTGTTCGTGGTTCTTTTGTACTGCATGTTGGCCAACAACTACAACAAAGCACCGATGCGTAAGCTTATTTAAACGTTTCGAATTTGAAATATACTTGCAACACAAATTGTTGCTACAATTTGAGCTTGCAAGTTTTGTCTGACTTAAAGTTTTGCACTATGTATCTACTCAGATGCCTTAAATTTGAATTTACGATTTCGTAGAGAACTTTACGCTCTATAATTTTTTGTAATTTTCTAAAAAATGTAAAAGCACGGGTAAAATTGTTTTTTTTCAAAAACCCGATTTTTATGAGCTCCTGATGCTAACTTAAAATATCAAAATCAGCTTTCATATTCATTTTGAAGATATTATCTATCAATTTCAAGAAGTTAGAACATAAACATAAATGTCCCATTTATAGGGGTTAGCGATTTTTTTTGTATAGGCATTAAAGAAGTTCAGATCAGTTTTCAATTTCAAAATTAAAAACAAAATTGTTTTTTTTTCCATTAAAAATTTTTTTTATATTACAAAATGAATGAGCTGAAATCGCTTAGGAGGTATGGCTTGGCACAAAAAAGTCTTAAAAGTCGAAATATTATCGATTTGTTATCGATAAAACAATAAGTACAGTCGAACCTCTTTTTGTGCGTTCTTTTTTTTGCGTGATTTTTTTTTATGCAATTTTTTTTTGTGAACGGGTTTGACTGTAATTGGCGTTTCGCAAAAAAAATTTCCGTGGTAAATGTTGGCTAGGACTCATAAAAACACAATGGAGTCGACCTTAATAGTGGCCCGCTTCATTTATTTTTTAAGGCTGCTTAAGGATTTTTTATAAACTTGCCAGTTGGTTATTATGCAAAAAATTTAAAAATTTTAATTTTAAATTTAAAAAACCTTAAGTTGCAATACAAACAAATACTAGTTCTATTGAGCAACAAATTTTAAATTATTTTGGCAGAGTCATTGCAAAATTACCGACAAGATGCTCAGGCTTCAATAAAGAGTATTAAAACCCAGTTAATGGTCTCATTGCGGCGCTACTTGTGGCCGCCGGCATGAAAATGTCCACCATGACAGTTCATCTGTTGACCAACAATCAATGACCGCGTGTGTCGGCATATAAACATTTATTTATGATTTCCTTTTACATTTTTTTAAATGCTATTTTTAAACACAATGTTCAATATCCAACCGGGCTTTAATTTACTTAAAATGGACAGCAATTCTTGACAATTTCAGAAATCTCATAACACTGTCCCTGCGCATTACACAGAGCTTGTTTTGCTTGTTTGCTGTTTCGTGCCAATCTCTGCCAGCCTAGTAGTCCACTATGATAAATATCCTCAGCACTTATGTCATAGGTATCGCCTACCCAGCTTATGAACTCTGACGGAAGACTCGCGTAGACGGGTATGTTCTGTAAGGGAAAGAGATTGAAATCCATTTAAAAATTTATTCAAATTCTAAGTGCGTGCGCGGGCGAACAAATGGATGAATTAAATTATGACATAATGAAATTAAAATTGTATGTGCTTTGCATTGTCTTTTAACACAATTTGCTGCTACGGAAAATAAAAGCACGCAATAGGGGGCAGCACTGCTGTTAGATGTTGCAAGGTGTGACCAGTGTCATCATTAGTGGAACCGTGTCAAGGCAAATTAATTAAGTGTGGGCCACGTTGCGTATGAGCTATATTTCAAAGTGCAATTATAGCTGCAGCAGGAAAATTGTTAATAAAGAAAAGCAAAAGTAAAACATAAAACATAAAATAAAACTTTGTCTGCTCATTAAAAGCGCAAAATGTTATGGCAGCAAATAACAGCTAGAAAAGGTATTTTAATTGAAACTTGCAGCAAACAACGCTAAAGCAAGTTGCAACAAAGTTTTTGACATTGCATTTCCGTTTGTTGCAAGCTGTCAAACAACTAAAGTTGAGTTCTCAACGGTTATTGGTAATCCGGATAATATTTCTGTGATTGCACAATGCGATAAAAACGTTAAATAACATAGTAAAGACTTATTAAAAAAAAAAATGTATGCTACTGATTCATTTAACAAAGGGAAAGCAGCGTATATAAAGTTTTATAAATAAGAATCATGAAATAACAATATAGAAATGACACTTATTTCACGACCTAAAAATAAAAAATCTATAAAATAATAATTCCATATCAACATGTAAAATAATATTATTATTTTTTTAATATGAAAAGAGACCGGATTGTATAGAGGTTGAAAAGTTTTTTAAGTTTGTATTTATTTTTATTTCGATGATTTTTAACCAAAAAGCCTTTCGTATTATCATTTATAAAGAGTAGACAGAAATTGCCATTTAAATCTTTAAAACTTAACATTAATATTAACTCTTTTTTTTTGGCTGAACCTTGTAAATGAAACTTAGTTCAATAAAATGTCAGCCTGACCAAAGTAATGATACTAAACCTGATGATCTAAAATCTGTGAACTGAAACTCACAAGAAACTTATCTGGATTGCTGTGCTGCCTTATACCAAAAATCGATCGATATTGTCCCGATCTATTATGGGGTAATGGCTTTTTTGCTACAATTCTTAAGCACATACATTTTTTTTAAAGTAAATATCTTTGCAATCGTGCGTTTACTGTACCTGAACAAAATATAATTCAACTGCTGAGCAGTGCTAATTAAATTTGTCTCGAAAATGAAGTCACTAAAATGAGAAGTGTAAATTTTGAATGCTTTTGATTGAGACAATTTACAGTTTATTTGCAACAACATAAAAGTTAATTAAAAATACATAAAAGACAAAGGCAACAGGATGACGAAGCTGGAGTAGTAGCTGAAGATGAGGAGCAACAAATTGCTTATCAACGATGCGCAGCATCTAATGACTGTAAATGTTTGCTTAGAAGTACTACAAGCCATAAAATAGCAGCAAAGCAAGCGGACACATTGGCAGCAGCAGCAAGGGCGCTAGGGCGTGGCAAGCAGCTCTGCCCACACCCAACCGCCTCTCCCATACACACACACACACATCATAAGCGCTTGTCTACTTAATTAGAAAAACTGTCAGAAATTTTCAACACCAGAGCCGTACTGTATGAAAAATGGCAAAAATTGCTACTCGAGCCAGTGTTGGAAATTGCCAGTTGGCAACACTGGCGCTGGGCTACACTGACAAGTGGTGTGAAAAATGTTATATAATTATTGTACATGACATAATTTTTAAGGCGCTGCAAATGAGGGTTGCGTTAAAAAGCAACAAAAGCATAAAAAAAAAATAAAAACAAAACGAAAAAGTGTAGCGAAAAAAATAAAATATCTAAAATAACATAATTATTTATGGCAAGGCATTGAAAGCGCTTGATATCAAGGAAGCAATAAAAAGTGTAGCCTAGCACAGGACGCTTTGCCGCCTTGCCGCCTGCCCCAGTGATAAATATGCGCGTGCTACGTAATCACTGGCAAAGTGGCATGCCGGAGCACTCAAATGTGGCAAACTGGCAGCACGTGGCAAGCACGTGACAAGGCGTTGAAGGGCGAACATAAAACAGCAAGCTATTAAAAAAAAATGTTGCTGCCATTTTAAAGGCAAATTATTGAACATGAAACTGTCATATCAGCGACGAGGGTAAGCTGAGAAGTAAGCACAGAAAGGCGACACACAGGTGGGTTAGACTGCAACGCTTGTTGAGGGAAACTGCACCTTTAAGTTTGGATTAGATTAAGCGAGGATAAACAATCATCATAATGTGTACCCTCCTCGAATATACTCGTAATAGGTAATTAAGTATTAAGGGCAAGCAGCCATCTTTCTTGTTGGTGCCTAAGTTTTGGTTGGCCAACAAGCTAAGACGTTCCATACAACATGCCGTGGATTTGATGGGTTACAAAACTCTTTGTGTTGTTGATATGATTGCGTTGCAACTGTGGACATTCCCATCACTTATCTGTGCTGCTCAGGTCAAGTGTATAAGAGCATTGAATTGAAGATTCACGAACCAAATGAAAATAGCGAGGGAGAGATTTGGGGGCGCAGTCATAGCAATATGATGCGTTGTCTTCATGAGCCATTAAAGAATGTCGAATTTTACATCGAAATTTTCATTGTTTGAGTTATGCTTGGCTTTGTCAGACGCTTAAAATAAACTCGGCAATTTTTGAAAAGTCAGAATTAATTGAGCAAAAAATTGGCGAAAAATTTTGTTTACGAAATGAATTCACGTGCAGAATGTTGCAAACTATATCTGAAAGAAATATTTACAAGCGCTATAAACAGGTCAAAGAAGGCGGAGAACGTTTCGAAGACGAACAGGGCTCTGGTGGATAATGTTTGAATTTCAAAAGAATCCGTCAATTTAATTTTAAATGACTTTTGGGCCTTAAAAGCATAAAATCTGGATTGATATCGAAAATACTAGATTTTTTGAAAGAAATTGAAACACACTGCATTGATTCTTTGAGATTTTATCGTCAGAAACGAAACCTGGATATTCCCCAAACTCAAAAGATCACTCCAGAGACACCGTTTTGAGCAGATTAAAAAGACAACGTGGATCGACGCGCGTTATAAAAGCCATCCAAGCCTATGACTTATTAGCATGGATGAAGGATTGGGAAAAGCTTTGGTATAAGTGCATTGTATCCAGAGGGGATTAATAAAAAGGCGACGAAATACATTTGGAAAAATAAGTGAAGAGTTCTTGAAAAAAAAAATTGCTATTACTTTTTGAATAGAGTAGTACATTACAGAAATTTGGGAAGCGCTAAAAAGGATATTGCTCTTAAAGTTGAAAAAGTTGCAAAATAAATAAGTACATTGTTTTTTTTTTGTTTTTTTTTTGATTAAAGCTGATTTTTTCTCAGCCTGCCCTCGTTTACTCTTATGTATGTATGAGTATCCATTGAGGTTTGTGTATAACCTTGAGGCAGTCAAAACAAAATGCTTTTCAATTAAGCAACTTGTCATTGCATCATGCTGCTTAGTTGCCGCTAAAGGTTTAACTTAGTCTCACTCACACCCAAGCAAACTCATATACATACACTCTCACACCCATAGACTCACATTCGTAGACACACACTCATTGACACACACACACACAGTGAAAAGCGGAACATGGCATAAAATGCGAGCAGTGAAAAATTGAAAGTTGAAAGTATGTGAGGCCGACAAAAATGCTTGGCATACTTTTCGGCGCAAGCATATTTAAGTTGTATTTGCTTGCTAACGAGCTGAAGAATTATGACTCCATTAGGCAAGGGCGCTTAGACTTGGCAATAACAACAACGACAACACCAACAATAACGACAGTGGCACGAAGACAGCTTCATGTGGCAAGCTGCATAGTTAGCTTAAAGTTGCTGCCATTTTTTTTGAGTTTGTTTGTGTTGAGGAAGTGCTGCCATTTTGCGCAGATTACGCCTTGATGAACTTGAGGGTGAGCGGCTCAAAGTACGAAAAAAAAAAAGGAAGCGTTGAAAAATGTGTCAGTGTATTAGAGATGAGTACGGACCTGGTACTTAAGAAAAAATGATAATATTAACGTAGACAACGTAGTCATCGCAAAAGCTATGAAAATATAAAACAAATGCGCTTATTGAGGCTTTTAAAAGGTAAGTTAACTGAAAAAAAGATGCCACTTTACGAGCTGTGTTCATAGCATCGCATTACGATTATCCAATGACTCCTTTTATTTTTTTTAAATATTGCAGAAAATGTCATTATTATCGCCTCCAGCGTCACGCAATACAGGTATTTAATTTTTTTAAATTACAAGGGGCTTCGCCTCCTGCTCGCTCGAATTGTGAACATTTTTGACGGTATTCTTAATTCTTGTCTATTTAAAGTGAACATTGCTTAAACTTTCTCGATCAAAGTTTTCGTGTTTCTTTTGTAGTACATATTTCCATGGTTTAAAACTTTTATTGATATATTATAGAGATAAATACTTTTTTGACCTTTTAAAAACTTGAAAAATTGTTCATGTTAACAATAAATACGCAATATAGAATAGATATCCAATATTGATTTGTGCCATGGCATGCTTTCACCGACGGCGGATATGAATTACCCTGAAATACCATTTTCGCCAAGTGTCAAGTTTTGTTTAGTACTGAGGGCATATTCAAGCGTTATGGTTTGTGGTGTGAAGCGAAGCTGTTCTGGCAGTAGGTCAACAGTTTTTTGTTTATTAGGTGTACATACCTTATTTAACGGTTTTAGCTCAATGATCGGCACGAACCATACGCTCACATTTTAGCTTGCGTTTGTGTGAGTGGCGCAGTGACGTCACAACGCATAGACACAAGCATCGGCGTTGACGCCTCGTGTCAGCTGCGCACAAAAGTGCATATGACGTGTACGTGTTCTGTACGCGTGTTGACGTCGCAAACGCTAGTCCCTATACACGTCAGATAAGGCCGTGCCGACCACTGTGTTAGCTTATATATCCGCAAAAAAATTGTTAATGGAAGATCATGATCATGATGACGGTATCAACTGCAGCCATTAATATGATTTCCCCAGCTTTTGTAACTCCCGATGTCAAGACTCAAATTACATTGTCGGTAAACAGATCATCGCGGACCACTTTTGCCTATAGGAACTTCTTGTCTCAACATCCTTTATCTTTTGCAGAAATGACAGTTCCTTTAAATACACCGTAATAGCGAAAGCAAAATTTTGCTTTCTTTAAAATGCTCTGTAGACATAACACAGCAGGCATGAAATTTCTCGCATAACAACTCACGACTACAACGTGTCACGAAAATAGGCACGACTCCTGGCCAGCTCTAGACATAAATGCTGTTCTGGCAAAATGTAATGACAACGTCAACAAGACAACGCCAACAGATTGAATTTACAGAACAAACAATTTTCATTTGCAGTTGAATTAAGCAAAGTAATCCCTGGTGTATAGTGAAGACCTAGACACTAAGAAAGCCAGCAGAGAGACCGTAGCAAGTGCAGCGTCTTTTCGTTGTTGTTTTTGTTTTTGTTGTTGTTGAACGAATAAAATGTGTTGCAGCTTAAGAACTAAGCAGCTCTCAACCACATTAAAGACAACAATGTGGCAGCGGCTTAGCTGCTTCTTAGAACTAGCGCCCAGAACAACTATGCTACGATTTGTTCAGCTTTTTCGCATTTCTCAACATGCTATTTGCCTTTGTTTAGCCAGTTGATGAACAGCATTTTGCATTTGAATTTGGCCAAAACTCAAGCATGCATGAAAACTGTGGAAATTGCAAGATGCCTGCAGTTGCAGCAGCATGGCTCAGATGACGGCAATGGAGCTAAAAGCGAAGTGAAAGACAGCAAAGACCTCAAGCACCAAGGAGTTAAGTCGAGCAGAGAGTGTGGAAACATTTAAATTAAAAGTAAATAGCTTAATGTTTGCGTTAAGTGGCAAAGCCGGAACAAGACGGCGATATAGATAAAGATAAACATTGTAGCAGCCGAATTTGGAGTCTTGAGTAGAGTCCAGAGAGTTTTTTTCCCAACGTTCACCCAACAGCACTAAAAGCGTTGCTTATCGCTGCTTATCAATATGAAATATTTAACAACAAACTCAAAGTAGCAGAGAGCAGCCTGAGCTCAAAATGTTGTTAGCACACACACACACACACACACAGAGACACACACATAGATGAATACATACAAACAATTTATGCATAAAATTTGCATTTTTCGACAATCTCAAAAAATTGAAAGCAGCTGTCTCTGGAACATGGCTAGATAGCCAACATAGTAGTGGCAGCAAGATTGCATTTACTAGACGCTTTTACAATACACCACCAGGGCTGCTGAAAATGATTCAAATGAACTACACCTAGTGCTAAAAAAGATTAATATTATTTTTCAAACAAAGTCTACTTCATCAAGCTTTTAAAATGGTTGGGAAAAATATTTTTGTTCGCGAAACGTCATTTCGAAAATCAAACATAAAAGGTAAGAAATTCTTTTTCAAAATATAAAATTTCAACTTATTCTGACATTTTACAATATTTTTATATAAAGCTAGTTATAACATGTATTCTTTGGAATAAAGTTACAGGAAACAGAAAGCAAGTTTATTGGCAGCTGATGCCAGGATTTTTCCTAATTCTAAATTAAAAGATTTCTAAAATTTTTTGAAACACGCTTTTTTATTTAAAGTACCGTCAAATATCGTCAAAAATCGTTCATTGTAGGCTAGATGCCATTGACATGAATTTTTTGGAATTTAGTCAAAAGAAACTCCTATTTTTTTTTTTAAAGTACCTAGTTGGGTTACCACAACAAGGAACATACGTGGACAGCTGATAAAAGTTCGAGATGGACGCCTTTTATTTAAGTTTAAATTTTAACCATTTTTGGAATTTTTTAAATTATAAAACCAAAAATCTATCTTATATATGCTAGATACCATTCATTTATATTTTTTGTAATTTAGTCACAGAACATAGTATGGGTTCTACAACATGACTCAAAAATCACGTCCAATCATTGGCCATATAAGAAGCATATGAGAATTCCTCATGTTTATTTTCAAATTTGATTAATTTATGAAATTTTCGAGTGGTAGTTTTTACACAAAAAAATAATATAAAATATTACGACTGTTTTTTTCTGAGGTTTTTGAATAATACTTCCTAAGTAAAAAGACTTCAAATTACGTCATACATCCGCTTTTTTGTGCGAAAGATGCAATTAACATGCGTTTTCATTATTTATTCAAAGGAAATAAATTGTTTCTTTTTAAGTTCAGTACGCAGCATCGAAAAAAACGTCAAGACAAAACAAAACTTCTTGTAAAAAGTAACGCTAACAAGCAAAGAGAGCTGCCCCTTTTTGATAAATTTTAGCTAGATGGCGCCAGCAGTAGCAAAAGCTATTTGGTTTTACTTCTGAAAACAAAAAGTAAATTTGCAGCAAGTTATTTTGATGGCGAAATACAAGACGAGTGTTAAAAATTCTATTAAAAATTCTAAAATTGTATACACCATGAACAGGTGCAGATCCAGAATTTGGTCTAAGGGGTGTTCTTCACTTCGAGGTGAATATATATCACGTCACACAAAAGACTGACGACCCTTTTTTCCAAATTTGGGAGGGGGGGTCCGGTCCCGAGAAGCCCCCGTGGACCCGCCACTGACCGTGAATGTTACAAATAATACCATAGAGGTAATCGATGACTTAATTAAAAAAAAATAGAGATATTGGCTATAAAGACACTTTTTTTAATCCACAAAATTTTTTCGCTATAACTTGCAAAATACTCGATCCATGCAAAAACTTAAAAAAAAACTTAAGTATTGACTTGAGCACTGCTAGAAAACTGCTACTGGGGCTATTGCGATCTAGCAAATTTTCTTCACATTCATCGA